>CAMXCT020001824.1:628324-633324 GCA_947184155.2 Cladocopium goreaui
ATCGAAGGAAGTTTAGAAGTCAAACTTCCGACAATATGGACAGATGAAAAGCAGAGATGGAAAGGGTCAGAGAGAAGAGAAAGATTAGAATAGAGAAGCGTAGAAGAGAAAGAGTCAGAAGAAAGAAGATGCAGATGCGCGAAAAAGGTAGGAAAGTCGCGAAACACTGTGTTTTTCCAATGATTTGTGGCTCCGGAGGGTCGAAAAGTAGGCTCGCTAAAGCGGCGGGTGCGGAGCCAGCTGGCGAGATAAGAGATTAAAAATTGCACGCCGTTGTGGCGCGAAGCACATTTCCAAGTCAAAATGTACAAAACACACCATCCTCGGACCACTTTTGGAAGTTGAGATGTCGAAAAAGTGCACGCCGTTGTGGCGCGAAGCACATTTCGAAGTGAACATGTACAAAACACACCATTCTCGGACCACTTTTGGAAGTTGAGATGTCGAAAAAGTGCACACCGTTGTGGCGCGAAGCACATTTCGAAGTCAAAATGCACAAAACACCATATGTTCGCGCCACTTTTGGAGGTTCGGATGTCGAAAAAGTGCACGCCTTTGTGGCGCGAAGCACATTTCGAAGTGAAAATGTACAAAACACACCATGCTCGGCCCACTTTTGGAAGTTGAGATGTCGAAAAAGTGCACGCCGTTGTGGCGCGAAGCACATTTCCAAGTCAAAATGTACAAAACACTACATGTTCGCGCCACTTTTGGAGGTTCGGATGTCGAAAAAGTGCACGCCGTTGTGGCGCGAAGGACATTTCGAAGTGAAAATGTTCAAAACACTAGTGGTTCGGACCACTTTTGGAGGTTCAGATGTCGCTTCGCTTCAATACACTACACTACAGGACATTACATTACACTACACTACACTCCACAACACTACAACTACAACTACACAACTACACAGCTACACTCCAGTACACTCCACTACACTGAATTACACTACACTACACTACACTACACTAAATTACACTACACTACACTCCACTACACTACATGACACTACACTACACTACCTTCCACTACACTTCACTACATTACATTACATTACACTACACTCCACTACACTACAACTACAACTACACAACTACACAACTACACTCCACTACACTAAATTACACTACACTACACTACATTACACTACACTCCACCACACTACACTACATTACACTACACTACCTTCCACTACACTTCACTACATTACACTACACTCCACTAAACTACAACTACAACTACAACTACACAACTACACACCACTACGCTAAAATACACTACACTACACTACACTACATTACACTACACTACATTCCACTACACCCCACTACACTACACTACATTACACTACACTACATTACACTGAATGACACTGCACCACAGATAGACAGGTAGACAGATAGACAGACAGATAGACAGATAGATAGATCGATAGACAGATAGACGGGTAGACAGCTAGACAGATAGACAGATGAAAGAGAGAGATAGACAGACAGACAGACAGACAGACAGACAGACAGATAGATAGATAGATAGGTAATTAGATGGAAGAGAGAGAGAGAGATAGATCGATAGATAAATAGATAGATAGAATGATAGATGGATGGATAGATAGATAGGTAGGTAGGTAGGTAGATAGTCAGAGAAAGAAAGAGAAAGAGAGGAGACCTCAATCACCTTTCGATCCATCAGTGGCTTCGCTCTGCCATCCCTGATTCACAACAACCAACCTCCTATAGGTTTCCTATTTTTGAAACTTCCGCCACCGCCTTGTGCGGTACTACTGGTAATCCCAACTGACTGATATTTTTCAGAAGGGTAGGTCAACCAATGGTGTTCTAAATTGAAGCTACCACGTTTCACCAATGGTTTGCCCCATGACTTGGATCAGAACTGAAAGGGTGACTTAGGAAACCCCCAGTTTACCCGGTTGGTTTCCCAATTACCCTCTGGTAATTTGTTACAGTTTGCAATGGAAAATAGCCCATAGAAATAGTGAGTTGTCCCAGTCAAAAAATGGTGGATCTTTCCATAGTTTTTTGTATGTTTACCAGAGGGTATCATGGCCCATCTTTCTACAAGTCTGAGCTTTGATTTACGGTGGAAGGAGGGCCACCTGTACGGATGAGTTTTAAAGGGGGAACAGCTCCCTTTAGGTTTCTGGACAAGAAACTCCAATGTTCGGCTGAGGCTGACCTTTTCTAGGGCATGGTGCTTTTTGTTCATGAAATATAGTTATTATAGGGTCAACCCTGGATTGACAAACCTGCTTGTCTCTGGTTGGTGGGGAGCCCGGGTTCACAAGTGCTGTCAAAAGGGCGGGCCAGTTCGAAGAATCAACACATACGACCAATGAATCATTATCCGGTTGGTGGTTTGGAACATGTGTTTTCCATTTAGTTGGGAATTTCGTCATCCCGATTTTTCCTAATATTTTTCAGAGGGGTAGGTCAACCACCAACCAGCTAAGTAACTAAGTAAAATAATCAATGGGATTTTGCACCACGTTAAACCATACAATCACCATGTATTTCGGATAGGTCAACCACCAACGAGTTATGAAAAACTTGGACGTCCCGGTCCGACCTGTTTCTGTTGGGAAGCTGAAAAACCTTTTTTCGCCTCCTTGATTCGCCCCCCTTTTTTTCACAACTTCTTGGTGGTCAAAAAATTCATGCTGCTTAAACGTTTACCGTTTACCAATATTAATTTGGGATGATCCCAATGACTGTCATTAATTTAAGTTAGATGATGTTATATGGATTGAAAGATTATTCAAACCATCAGATATACCAAGTATATAGATTCATGATGATTCATGTAGATATCCCATGGCTCGTCCCATTATATCCTTTTGAGCTTCCCATTGGTGGTTGGTGAATATCCCACTTCCATGGCAACTGTGGCGATGGTGGCATGTGGCGACACTGAACTCCACTGAGGTGCCAAAGATCTTTGTACCGCCCTGTGGTCATGCCATCCACACCACTTGCCTAGGTCCAGGGGGATGGGCGGTTGATGTGCCAAAGTGCTGGCTACTAGGCTACAGGGTGGCGATGTGGTGCCGCAAGAATTCGTAGAGATTGGTGATCACCAAGGAATGGATGCATCATTTCTCAGACCATATCCCTACAGTCCAAAAGATGTGTCACTGATTGGATGGTTTTGCGAATAGAGTAAGCAGAGAGAAAGATAGAAATGTGCAGAAATTCAAACATATTACCAAGATAGTGGCACGATTATAGATGATTCTCCCAGTTATAAACTATCTAGTTTGGAGATGTTTCATATCTTCTCATGATTTTCCCATATAGTTTTCTATGATTGTCCCATGTGTTCCTATGATTTTCCCATATTCTCCTATGATTTTCCAATAGTTGTTCCATGTTTTCCCTATGGTTTTCCCATGTTTTCCCATAGTTGTTCCATGTTGCCATGTTGTCCTGTGATGTTCCCATATGTTCCTATGATGTTCCTATGATTTTTCTATATGTTCCATGTGTTCCTATGATTTTCCCATATGTTCCTATGATTTGCCCCTAGTTGTCTACATTTGTCCCATGGTTTCTTCAGAAAATTTCGCAGGTCGAGAGATCATCCCTGGCAACAGCGAATGCCGTGGTCATTGCACCGACCTGAAGATTTCTTGCACCACCAGAGGAAGAAAATCAAAGGGGTAGTTTAATCCTATGGGTACACTATGTTTTTAATAGGTAAATCAACATTAATACCTGGTTGGTGGTTGCAAACATGATTTTTATGTTCCCTAATATATGGGATAATCCTTCCCATTGACGAACTCATATTTTTCAAGATGGTTGAAACCACCAACCAGGTAATCATTTGATCTTTGGAATTGATCAATCTTGGATGGGTAGAAACTAATCTTTTAGTTCTTTTGGTGTCAAAGGGATTATCTATCAACCCTTCAAAATTATGTTTTGCAGGGGATCTAAGATTGGCATTGAAATCTAATCTAAGGGATAACTATGGTATATATTTTCTAAGCTACTATCTATGGTGTAGATAGTACATATATATATATATACATATACATAAGTAGACTAGTATATATAGTATATATTTATAACATTACTAGTGGGGGATATAACTATAGTTAAACTATATGATATGGTATGGCTATAGATAGCTATGGTTTAACGGGTGCTATAATTATGTACTATACTAGGAAAACTATACGTATGGTTATCGGATAACTATAACTATAACTGTAGATAACTATGCTGTATATACATATTACCTATTATCTATTGTTTATAACTATATGTATGTATGAGAGAAGGGAACAAATGATGATAAACCATTGGGTTATGGGATATAAACTAGATAACTTTGTATTTATAAAGAATATATAACTACTGCTATAGTCGGTGACATAACTATAGTTGGATTATAACAAGTCAACTATGGGATAAATTTAAGAAATATTGATATATGTACTCTATGGTTATCTATCGTGAAGAATCTAGATAACCATAGTAGCTATGGGATGCCTATGAGGACGTTTCACATGATGTTGGGCGGGTTTCTGCAGTTCTTGGTGCCCAGAGTATCTTGCTGGAAGGGATTATTCGTCCGGCTGATTGGGTCTATCATCAAGATCCGCGCCGATGTCATGTGCCCACCTTTGGAGCATACTTCTTGGGACTTGAGACCGGTAGGTCAAACTCATTCCCAGGCTGGGCGGCCCGAGGCTTCTTGGACAGAGCTTCCAAGAAAGGGAAAGGACAATTATTACCGGTGCTAATTGGAGCCCTTTTTCGTGGCAAAGACCCGCATTTAAGCTTTAAAGCTGGAGGGAACGAAATGGCTCAATTGAAGGTTCGTGGCTGTGGCATAGTCACCACGTCGGAGAAATACACCATTGCCCACAGCAAGCACACCGGAGTTTGCTTTTTTGCGCTGAAGTGGGATAAACTCCCCACCGATACTGACTCCGAATCTGACAATGTCAACTATCGGCGCCAGCGATACAGTTTCCC
>CAMXCT020001824.1:635824-658601 GCA_947184155.2 Cladocopium goreaui
GCCCCCCAGTTATAAGTTGGTTTATAAGCCCCAGTAACTAGTTCGTTATAAGTACCATAAACCATAGTTATTGGAGTTATGTTCACCAACTTAGCTATCGAACGGGGGCCTCACATTGTAGAAATTCTATATCTACACTAAACCCAAGCTAAGCTCTACTTATAAACCAACTTCCCAACTTCGTATCGTAGGCACCATGCTTTGCCTCAGGTCGCCAGTGTCGCGTAGCAAACGCTTGGACTGGAATTGATGTAGCTCGACAAACGCCGTTGCGGATGTGGTACTGGGATCGAGGATGGCGAGGGATGGAGGATGGTGGCACCGGGATGCAAGCTATGGTTGACTATAGTTGATTATGGAATGGAATTGATGTACGTAACTGACCTAACTATCACAATTTACCTAAAGTCATTGGCCAAGTGTTGCTGTATGGAATTTCGTCAACTGTAGATTGATTTAGTTAGTTGGGTCATGTTAGGTACATCAATTCCCTTCCATAGTCAACTCTAGAGGGTATGGAATTGATGTACCTAACTATCAACTTTTACCTAAAGTCATTGGCCAAGTAACTTAACCCTCTGGTTATAAAAAGTGGCAATGGAAAGTTATCTATAATGGAGGTTTCTATCTGGGAAAATCATCTTTCAATGGTGGATGTTCAATTGCCATGTTTGATTAAAGGATGGTAGGTAATTCATCAAAACTAAACTTAGGAATTGGATGTAATATTAACCAATAATATATAGATATCCACATATCACCTGAAAAACCTAATAATATTGCACATAATTGGGCGCCCCAATATGTTCATGGTGAAGCTCCTAAACCTTGACGTCAAATTCGGCGGTCGGGTCTTATTTACTGACCCCAAAATTCCACTGGCAAGGAATCCCATCCCCCAGATATCAAAACAGCCCCAAAATGGTCCCAAATTCTTTGAAAATAACTTACTAAACCATGGGTGTTTAGTATGAACCGGGGCAGGGATTATGGAACTTTGGAGCTTGGAAGGTGATTCTTCTTTTCAAAGTCACTGGGAGCTTCGATTCCTGGTGCCGCACCCAGCAGCGAGGTTGATCCTATGGTCAATGCCTTCTGTACGGACACCCAAGGCGGTGATTTGCGGAAAGGGGAAGCCTTTGCCGATCGAAAAAATACGGAAAAACGGCACCTGTCAAGCATTGAATAGTTGCATTACTAATGATTATTGGAGACCAGTAATTGTTATGAGTCACACTATTTGATACAAACTTAGTGTTTTCGAAACAGCGAGATTTGTATCTTACCAGCCATGTGCATTTCCGAGGGTTGAATGTGTTACCTTCAACAAGTATGATGGCCCTTTTGGATCCTTTTGGGGGAATCATTCTCAGATCAGCCTGTTTGAGGTTGGTAGATTAGATCCACCTTTGGTAATTGCAAAATGACGAGAGTTTGGGTCACTGAAGTTGGGGGATGTTGGGGGGTATGTTTCCCTTGGTTCCAGTTCCGGGCATGCCCTTTTCGCAAATCTGGCAATGGGAAACCCTTGTGTTCAAATGGAAACCTCGTCGGCCTATTCTTGACGAAATAGATAGGGGATTTTCCAGCCAGCTAGGGGCAGATTAATCTATGGTTAGTAATGGTTAATCTATGGTTAATCTATGGTTAATCTATGGTTAATAATGGTTAATAATTGGAATAACAATATATCTGGGTGGTGGTTTCAAACATAAATTTTATTTTCCATTTCATATATGGGATGTCATCCTTCCCATTGACGAACTCCATCATTTTTCAGAGGGGTAGGTCAACCACCAACCAGATATGATTGTGACATGCCATAAATAATCTTGAGATTTCAGTATCTCAATACCCACTATTAACCACTATAAACCACTATTAACCACTATTAACCACTATTAAGCACTATTAGCCACTATTAGCCAGCTAGGTTAGATAGATTATGACATAATTATAACACAGTAGCAAATTCTCTGATCCCACTGAGGCTTGTTATTTGGCCCCTACGTCGACAAACGCACACAGGACGACTGATGTGGATCCCCAAAAAATGTCCAGATGAGCAGTTTCAAAAACTCTGGTGTTGGTTGATGATTACACTCTGGTGATTTAACATAGCTATTGAAAATGACCATAGGAATAGTGGATTTACCCAGCTGGAAACTGGTGATTTCCCATAGTTACGTTAGTTTACCAGAGGGTATAGATGATTATCGAAGGAAGTTTAGAAGTGAAACTTCCGACAATATGGACAGTTGAAAAGCAGAGGTGAAAAGAGTCAGAAGAGAAAAGATCAGAAGAAAGAAGAGGTAGATGCGCGAAAAGATAGGAAAGTCGCGATTCACTGTGTTTTTCCAATGATTTGTGGCTCCGGGGGGTCGAAAAGTAGGCTCGCTAAAGCGGCGGGTGCGGAGCCAGCTGGCCAGATGAGACATGAAAAAGTGCACGCCGTTGTGGCGCGAAGCACATTTCCAAGTCAAAATGGACAAAACACTAGAGGATCGGACCACTTTTGGAAGTTGCGATGTCGAAAAAGTGCACGCCGTTGTGGCGCGAAGCACATTTTGAAGTCAAAATGTACAAAACACACCATTGTCGGACCACTTTTGGAAGTTGCGATGTCGAAAAAGTGCACGCCGTTGTGGCGCGAAGCACATTTTGAAGTCAAAATGTACAAAACACACCATGGTCGGACCACTTTTGGAAGTTGAGATGTCGAAAAAGTGCACGCCGTTGTGGCGCGAAGCACATTTCCAAGCCAAAATGTACAAAACACACCATTCTCGGACCACTTTTGGAAGTTGAGATGTCGAAAAAGTGCAAGCCGTTGTGGCGCGAAGCACATTTCCAAGTCAAAATGTACAAAACACACCATTCTCGGACCACTTTTGGAGGTTCAGATGTCGAAAAAGTGTCGAAAAAGTGCACGCCGTTGTGGCGCGAAGCACATTTCGAAGTCAAAAGTGTAAAAATCTGAGGGTTTTGAGCCTTTTTTGACGTGAAGATGTCGAAAAAGTAGACACTGATTAACTTAACTAACTTGGCTAACTTAACTACCCTAACTTCGACGACAACAGCAACAGCAACAACAACAACAACAACACCAACCACAACAACAACAACTACAACTACAAATACAACAACTACACAACAACTACAACTACAACTACAACTCGAACTACAACTACAACAGCTACAACAACAACAGCAGCAACAACAACAACAACAGCAACAGCAACAACAACAACAACAACAACAACTACTACTACTACTACTACTACTACTACAACTACAACTACAACTACACAACAACTACAACTAGAACTACCACTACAACAACTACAGCTACAACAACAACAACAACAACTACTACTACTACTACAACTACAACTACACTACACAACAACTACAACCACACAACAACTACAACTACAACAACTACAACTACAACTACAAAACAACTACAACTACAACCATATGACTGCAACTACACTACACTAATTACATTACACCACAACTACAACTCCACTACGCTACAATTACAACTACAGTTGCAGTACATCACACTACATCCAGCAGTTGTGGGTGAGGTGACCACTGCAACCATTGCAACCATTCCAGCAAACACAACTCCAACCACCTTTCGGTCAATCAGTGGCTTCGCTCTGCCATCCCTGATTCACAACAACCAACTTCTCCTATAGGTTTCCTATTTTTGAAACTTCCGCCACCGCCTTGTGCGGTACTACTGGTAGATTATGATTGGAGGTTATTAACCTACTTGTACCCGATTGTACCCATCATATCTTGGGGATTGTCGCTGAGCAGTCGCAATCTATGAAATGGGATTGCCCGTTTTCGCCAACCAGATAAGAATCAAGGATGTCCAACTACAGGGCCAGTCTCCCATGAAAAATCACCATTCAAACCCAGCTATTGCCGAGTAAATCCGTGTAAATTCCCATTGAACAACCATTGTGATCATGGATAGGGATTTCATGGGATTACCATATAGATGCTCTGTGTATCCTGCAACAAACTGCTCCATCATTCGTTGCAGCAAAGGCCTAAACTTCATGGCATAACAAATTTGTGTTGGTCAAATTCCATTGTTTTTCCTGCTTGAATTGCCATTTCTTGTTGGGCAAATTCCTGATTGGTGCTAGCAAAATCATTCTTACAATACCATGGTTCTACAGTACAATACCCATTGAAACAGCACATGTTCACAAAATGTTCCCATGCTAAAAGAATAGGTCTACAAAATTGTTTTCGTTGGTTTCAACTCTTAGCACTTGATTTTACCATAGCATTCGCTAGTTTTGGGGGAGAAGACGCGGAATGTTGGAATGGAAGAAGAAGCAGAAGGAGGCAAGAAGGCCAGAACTGAGAACTAGAGCCAAAATGTAGGAAGTGATCAACTGGATCCATCAGCATTAGTCAAGATTAATCTGGATAAGATCAAAACCTGGAAGAACTCCTGAAAGAAAGACATTTTTTTTGCAAGAGATGTTTGGCAGCCTACATTCAGAACAAACTCTTGTGACAGTGGATTCTTCATTAGAGGTCTACCCACAAAGCTTGAAATTCACCGCAGCAAAGCCCCGAGACCAGGAAATGTGCGAAGCCAATGAGCTGTCGATCACGGCCATCAAAAGCATCGCAGAGGTGCGGCGTTTTCCTGGTTCGTGATGGGAGGTCACCCATGAAAAATGGAGCTTTAACCACCATCCAGTGATTCGGAGGGAGCGATTCGGAGCTAGGGGTCTCCATATTCCACAAAAAATATATGGGGAGCGAGCTGGAGCTACGAACAGAGTTTCCCAACCATATGATAGACCGAGATTTTTTGGGGTTAGTGAGGAGCAATGAGATTCTGGTATTTAGGTGTAGTTCAGCAATCAAAATTTGTTTTCAAGGGTTTATGAATAAATATGCACCATACCGGCCATGGTTCAAAATTGATGACTTCCAAAATGGATGTCTGAGTACTGAATGTGAGTAATGTTGCCGGTCCATTGATGCCTACCCCTTCTTTGAGCCATGACCATATGCTCATTTAGGTGCTTGCTGGATAAACATGGGCAAACCAACAGGTGAAGGTTAGTTAGTCTTTCATATATGATGTAATAAAATATTGGTTGCGAGCTAGACGCATCAGCTAAAACTTCCGTCAAAATGAGGACCAAAGCAAGCAATTTGTGTGGAGTTTAACCAACAGAAGTTCCGATTCAACAGATTTTGTCAGCTAAGATTGTGATGTGATTCGGCAAGAAACAGAGTTTAACCAACAAAGACGGAGGATCTTGCCAACAGTCATCGCTGGTTGGTAGTTTCAAACATGAATTTTATTTTCCATAATATATGGGATAATCCTTTCCATTGACTTTCATATTTTTCAAGATGGTTAAAACCACCAACCAGATCGGGTACTAAACCATTTACATGATGGTTGGACGTCAGAGATCAAATTGTTGGTCAATCAGTGGTTTTTGTTTGACCTCAAAATGGACCGCTGAATACCAAGAATCTGTATGCCCTGGGCCCACATGCATAAACAGTGTTTTTCTATAGTGATCCAGTGGTGTTTAAAGTTTTGAACATGTAAATCCTCGGTTGGGTAAGTTCATTGTTTTACTCATGTTTTGCTAAAAAACATCGTTTTTTGCAGCCAGTCGGGCACCAAAAACTCGCAATGCACCATGTTTCAACGCACCAGCCGCACCAGCCTTGACCATGCAGATCTGCACCAACTTTTCCCTGGAACTGGCTGGGCAGGGGGCCATAGAGAAATGAAGCCATCGACACTAAGGCAGTCACTTGGGTCACCGTTAAGAGAGCAGGGAGAGATTCCAAGTTCAATACTTTGCGTACGGACAATTCTTTGGACTGCTGACTGCTACTATCTTCTTGATCCGATCAAGGAGCGCAGAATAGTGCCAGAGAAAGCCAGGACAACCCCTTTTACAATAATTTCAACTAAGAATACCCTTCAAAAACACGTAATTTTCCATTATTTTTTATGGGAAAAAGGCTTTAGCACGAGCTTTGCTCTAACCCCGTTTTTGTATCTAGGTCTGCTCCTAGCATGGCTGAATATAGGCATATCCTTAGATATATCTTGTCCTAGCGCAGCTACAAGCTATCACTATTTAGGCTAAGCATATTTGTTGATCAGGAATTTCAGAAATTTTGTTCCCATGATAACCAATACAAATTCTATAATTTACCATGTCGCAATTATATCCCCAATGATAGTTATATGCAGTTCGAATAGTATGATGACGTGTAATGCATTGCTTGTATTTGACATTATTTCCAAGCTCTCTGCTTGTTTGCAATGCTGGTCTGTTGAGAGAGACAGTCACAAGTTAATGCCACTTTCAGTTTGACAAAAATGGCATGCATACAAGGAATTCTTCCAACGGTTCCTATCTTAAACTTTGAACTTATGGAATGGTCCTGCTACATGTTGGATTGAAGCTGATCTCTGCTAGTGCATGTGGGATTGATTTTACCTTGTTGTTTTTCTATGGTGATTGGACAAAAGTAAGATTGCATATTTCATTTGTTTTTTCCCTGTGAGAAGTGAGAAGAGTCATTTGCTGCATGCCCCTCCATGGCTACTATTAACTTGTGATATCATATTCACTTGACTACAGAACTTGATAGAGTCATTAAGATATGTGCTGCCATTACTGTATATTTCTTTTCATTTCAATCTTTTAGATGATCACACTAATCAATTTCAATCACGTTGGTTTTTATTGGATAGTTATTGTGAGGTGTTGACTTTCAACCCTTAATACTTACATCCTTTGCAAGTGCAACTGCTTGCATTTCACATAATGTTTTGTGAAGTCTAAACTTCAGTTGCGCATGTAAAAACCACCAACCTAACCAATACAGCTAAACAACAGCATTTGCAATTATTTGGCTATTGTGATGTCAAAAGGGGATCTGCCTTTGCAAAAATATTTTGTTTTCCTATTGTACTAAGCATTAGGCCATTAGGTATTGTCAACACATAGACACCGACAACTATATGTATAGATATTGAGCTTGCTCCTTGCCATGTGTTTATTTCCAAGCAGCTGTGCAAAAACCATTGCAAGAACAATTTAATTACAAACAAAGGATTTCGACCCTACCTCCAGTCCTGCTATACTATTTGGCAAACGCTTTACTGAACTAGATGAAACAAGAACCAAATAAAGTATCTAATAGGAATGTAGCAGACACAAAGTAAACAACATTAAACACAAAAATTATTTTGAAAACAACATGCAATGAATATAGACAACACAAACCCATAGAAATTGGGCCCCTATTCGTCACACTCTCTTCTTTATTCATTCACTCACTCAATCATTCATTCTTTTCATTCATTCATTCGCTGATTCATTCATTCGTTCATTCATTCATTCATTCCTTTCATGTATTCATTCATTCTAACACTCATTCCTCCCTTTATTCCACCCTTTATTCCACCCTTTATTCCTTTCATTCATTCAGTCATTCACTCACTCACTCACTCACTCCATTTCATTTCATTTAGTTTCATTTCATTTCATTTTATCCGTTCATTCTGTCACTCATTCATGCGATTCAATTCAACTCAAGTCAATTCAACTCAATTCAATCACTCATCCATTTTTTCTTCAATGCATTCATGTCAACTCACCTCTTTCCAGCTCACCAACAAGTCCTATAAACAAACTGGTTCTTATAGTCCTGGCGCCTGCCGGGCAATACCTGGGATACTAACGAATATTAATAGATATATACCTAATTAATCCATTATGGCAATACTGCAAACATATATATATACAGATATTAGATAGTATTAAATATTAGATGTGATATTATCTAATTATGTACTAATCATAGATATTAGATACTAACTTAGTATAGATAGTATATATATATATATATACACAATGATAATAAGACTGATTCTAAAATACTAAATATATTATTATGTCTAATATTCTGATAATACTGATAATACTAACAATCATCGAAGGAAGTTTCGAAGTCAAACTTCCAACAATATGGACAGATGAAAAGCAGAGCAGGGAAGAGGCAGAGAGAAGAGGAAGATTAGAAGAAAGAAGAGTAGAAGAGAAAGAGTAAGAAGAAAGAAGATGCAGATGCGCGAAAAGGTAGGAAAGTCGCGAAACACTGTGTTTTTCCAATGATTTGTGGCTCCGGAGGGTCGAAAAGTAGGCTCGCTAAAGCGGCGGGTGCGGAGCCAGCTGGCCAGATGAGTGATGAAAAATTGCACGCCGTTGTGGCGCGAAGCAGATTTCCAAGTCAAAATGTACAAAACACACCAGTGTCGGACCACTTTTGGAAGTTGAGATGTGGGAAAAGTGCACGCCGTTGTGGCGCGAAGCACATTTGGAAGTCAAAATGTACAAAACACACCAGGTTCGGACCATTTTTGGAAGTTGCGATGTCGAAAAAGTGCGCGCCGTTGTGACGCGAAGCACATTTCCAAGTCAAAATGTACAAAACACTACATGTTCGCGCCACTCGTGGAGGTTCGGATGTTGAAAAAGTGCACGCCGTTGCGGCGCGAAGCACATTTCCAAGTCAAAATGTACAAAACACTACATGTTCGCGCCACTTTTGGAGGTTCGGATGTTGAAAAAGTGCACGCCGTTGTGGCGCGAAGCACATTTCCAAGTCAAAATGCACAAAGCACTACATGTTCGCGCCACTTTTTGGAAGTTGAGATGTGGAAAAAGTGCACGCCGTTGTGGCGCGAAGCACATTTTCAAGTCAAAATGTACAAAACACACCAGGTTCGGACCATTTTTGGAAGTTGAGATGTCGAAAAAGTGCGCGCCGTTGTGACGCGAAGCACATTTCCAAGTCAAAATGTACAAAACACTACATGTTCGCGCCACTTTTGGAGGTTCGGATGTTGGAAAAGCGCACGCCGTTGTGGCGCGAAGCACATTTCCAAGTCAAAATGTACAAAACACTAAATATTCGCGCCACTCGTGGAGGTTCGGATGTTGAAAAAGTGCACGCCGTTGTGGCGCGAAGCACATTTCCAAGTCAAAATGTTAAAAGCACAAGGGGTTCGGACCACTTTTGGAGGTTCGGATGTCGCTTCGCTTCGGGTCATTACACTACACTATACACTCCACTACACTACAGTACATTACACTACACTACACTCCACAACACCACAACTACAACTACAGAACTACACAACTACACTCCACTACACTCCACTACATTAAATTACAATACACTACGCCACATTACACTACACTCCACTACACTACATTACACTACATTACACTACATTACACTACATTACACTACATTACACTACACTATGCACTCCACTACACTACACTACACGACATTACACTACACTATACATTCCACACACTACAGTACATTACACTACACTACACTCCACAACACTACAACTACAACTACAGAACTACACAACTACACTCCACTACACTCCACTACACACCGCTACACTAAATTACACTACACTACATTACACTACACTAGAAAGATCAATAGATAGATAGATACACAGAAAATAGATAGGTAGGTAGGTAGATAGTCAGAGAAAGAGAGAGAAAGAGTGAGAGAGATCAAGCACCTTTCGGTCCATCAGTGGCTTCGCTCTGCCATCCCGGATTCACAACAACCAAGCTCTCCTATAGGTTTCCTATTTTTGAAACTTCCGCCACCGCCTTGTGCGGTACTACTGGTAATTATCAATAATATCAGGTATGTCATAGTATAGATGTCCTTTTCCCACTGGTTGGTCGGTGAATACAGGGGTTTGTTTATCCGTTTAACAACAGGTAAATGATGATAGATGGTATACACCACCTTTCGGTTACATGCTTGTCTCTTCATCCAACCTTGATCAACGCGGGACATCGTTCTCATCGTCCGCTTGGATGGATGACAATGGCCAATTCCTGTTGTCGATTATTCAGGGCCCTGCTGCAGCCGGACCACACATCTCAGGATGGGCGCAGTACCTTCGACGAGTCACTGCCTATGGATGCATGGTCTTTGGAGTATGCAACAACAGTGTCGTGACCGAGACGGAGGCTGCGAAGATTGCCGAGAAGGACTGGCTGAAATGCTACAGCCACCTGGTACGCACCTATGGCCTCACCCGAACAGGATGCTACCTCTCCACAGCCGGGCTGTTGATGATGCTCGGGCACCATGACAACAATGTAGCACACCAATCAGGGATGGTATACCAAACAGGCCCAAACCTATTTTTACCAAAAGGACATTATTGTGTCATAATATAATATATCATCCCCAGACTACAGTTGACTATGGAATGGAATTGATGTACCTAACTGACCTAACTAGCAAAATTTACCTAAAGTTGTTGGGCAAGTGACTTAACCCTCTGGTTAGAATATATAAAGAATTATATGGATGATTTTCCCATGAAAACATCTCAAACCCTCCATTAAGGTGTAACCACCAACCAGAATATATCTTGGTTGATTGATGGAGGTGGTGGCTTAACCCTCTGGTTAATTTGGGTAACCACCAATCAGAGTATATCTTGTATCATCATATCCACTTACAACAACTATCCAATTATATATATATAATGATCAATAATAGAGGGGTTTCCCATTGGTATACCATCTATCATAATTTACCTGTTGTTAAAGGGGTTTCTTCAAACCCCTCTATTCATCAACCAACCAATGGGAAAAGGACATCTATGATTGGGTTTGTGGTAGATATATGATGGTTTCCAATCCATGGGGGTACCCCCAAATCATCAATGTTTTCATAGGATTTTCCATGAAATAAGCCATTCATTTTTAGGGATCCACCATGACATACCTGATATGATTGATAATTAATTATGATTGTTGGTATTATCACTTACAACAACTATCCAATAATTATTGTGATTATATATATATAATGATCATCCCCAACCCCCAAGGTTGGTCAGCGCCTCCTCTGCTTGGCTTCTGCTCCTGAAGCGCCACGACTTCGCCGAGCCGCACATGGCCCGGGGACCAAAGGGGACCGGTGGGTTTTTGCGGCGTCAAAAGGTCACCAAAACGGGCGAAAATGATGGGTTTAAGGTGGGTTTATGGCGGTTTTATGGAGTTTTATGGTGGGTTTATGGTTTCAGAATCCGATTTAAACCACAAAAAATCCAAGAAGATGGTGAATTTATGGCATTCTTGTTGGTGCTAAGCCGCGAAAAATTGAGGACAAATTGGTTTTACCGTGAGAAGAAGGGATGTTACGATGTACCACTTGGGAATCAAGGCGACACAAGTTGGGATTTTGGTCAGTGATCTGTTGGATTTTTTGAAATGAACAAATTGAGTGAGAAAGTCCCAACTTGTTTAGGCAGATATACTCATCAGTACAACGAATGGAGATTCTGTTTGATTTTGTCAAAACGAAGAAACATGTCAAGTAGAAAGATTGATATGTACAATGGTGATCATAACACAGCCACAAATGGAGGATTCATCTGCACAGGGATCCATCACCACGGCTAGTTCTCCTGTGAAGTTCCCGGATTTTGAAAGGTCAACCGATCGCCCCAGAAACTGCCTCCGTCGAGGTGAACCTTGTTGGCGAGGACGTTGATTTTGGTGGGAAAATGGAAGGAAACAAAGAGTTTTGGAGTGTAAAAACAGTGAAAAAACACATGGTTTCCTGTAGATTTTAACTAGCCAAGCGATAGATGAATAGCTGGAATCCTGAGCTCCTTGGGTCTCCAGAATGAATGCGTGGCGAAAGTGTGGTTGCCATTTAGTAATCATGGCACCTCAAGATGTTCTATTTCGTGGAAATGGCAATTGTTCGTGGGGAAAGTGATTTTTGGAACTATATCAACTATAGAGCGGATGTTTCTTGAATTGGAAATATCTAAAAACTATACGTATTGTCTTTACATAGTTCCATTGGAGGACATGATTTTCCCGCTATGGTTCTTGAGCCTTCGGGCAATGAACCTGGCCAAAGACCTATCTACTGGATGGTGTTGAATGTTTTCTTGTCTGAAAATGGTGTATAGCCCCAAAATTTGTTGCTTACCCACCTAGCTATTGGGGTACCCCCATTACTCATCAATCATTATTAATCATCAATCATCATTAATCCCCATATGAATCATTATTAATCCCTATTATTAATAGGGACATTCATGATAAACCATGGAATTTAAGTGGGCCCAATTTTCAAACAAAACCATATGTTTTGAGTGGCCCAAGCTCTCCAGGAAGTGCTCAGGTGGAAGACTCAGTGACGAAAAACGCGCTGTTGACCCGGGTAAACCTTGGTAGATCTCAGATAGTAAGTGGGTAATAGCCACATTATAACCAAGTTATATATGTGGGATTTGCCCCAGTTATATATACATAATGTGTATATATATATACACAGTATATACACATATACACATATATGCACAGATATGATATATGTGGGTGATTGACCACCTGGGGTTCCCCATGATTCCTTGGTGTTCCGCAAAATTCCCGAATTCACATGGCCCTTTTCGATGAAAACTGGCTACCCATTGGGGACCTCAACTCTATCGGACCTGTAGGATCCACCTCTTCCCCATCCAGATAGTCGCGGGATTTTGAAAAACCCATTATCCATTATAGAATAATCCATTATAGAGAATCTCTAATGATGGTGGGATGACCATGTTTACATCCATAAACCATATACCTAGGTCAATCTTACATGGATACTTTAATCCTAACTCGTCTTTTGGTATCAATGGGAATATCTACGTTCACCTTTGTCATTTTTTGCAGGGCATCCAAGATTGGCAATGATCATTGCACCCAACAAAAAAAACCAGGTACCTCACCCTGCCAGAAGGAGAGGATTTGGAGGTGCCCTGCCGAGATTTTCTGATCACCTAGCGGACCTAGCAGCCGCGGGACAGGATTTATAGGGATCCCTAAAGGGATCATGGTTGCGCAGCGAAGTGGGGAAGGAATAACCAGGATAACTAATATTAGTCATTAATTAATTAATATAGTCGATTTATAGGCATTAATTAATATTAGTCGACAAATTGTTGGTAGAATCAATGTTGATTTATTAATGCCTATTATTTTCGACAAAGTGTTGGTAGAATCAATGTTGAAATGCGGAGAATATACCCTCTGGTTATTTGTTACATAGCCATGGTATAGATGGCTCAGAGAAATAGATGGTTTACCGAACTTAAAAATGGTGGATCTTTCCATGGCAAACCGTTAGTCATAACCAGATGGTATAGCCAACCAAAACCTACACGACCGACTATGTCAGGATATGTCGGGTCTGGAAAATCAACCCGTAAGGAAGCTAGGGAGAAGCGCAGAGAAAAATTGGGGAAAACAAAATTATAACCAACTGGTTGGTGGTTTGGAACATGAATTTTATGACTTCCCATATATTGGGAATGTCATCATTCCAACTGACGAACTCATATTTTTCAGAGGGGTAGGTATACCACCAACCAGTGAAGGACTGCAACACTGAAAAAGGGCATATGTCCCTTTTCCTATCCTTTTTCCATTGGTTGGCCGATTCATAGAGGAGTATCCAGCCCCAGTTAAAAAAAAAGACAATGACATCCCATTTTTTCCAAGGTGCAACATTGGCCCCATATGAATTAAACCCATCATTTGCAGGTAGTTTCTCCGTCGCGATGTTTCATTTCCAGTAGCAAACAGCTGGAAGTACCCTCTGGTAAATCAATCATCTCCGAAAAGGCTCAAACTCGGACTACCTCGTGCAGGTTGTAACAATCATTGAGGTAAATGATCCGTTCACTGCCCTCGGGTCTTTGTCACTCCTAAGTCTGCTGGTGAATCATTAGTTTTCATTGGTTTTCCCCTCTTAAAATGTCGATATTTGATTATATTGGGGGGATATCCCATGGTGCCGCCCATTCTCAGACCGAAATGGCACCCGTGCGAAAGGTGCCCACTTTGGTGCCTGCTTTGCCGTGACTCGGACGTTCAGAGATAAAAATTGGTGGTAAAGCATTGGTGGTTGCCCAAACCCATGAGTTTCAATACTAAAATAATCCAATCTTGGATGATTTGAGGGTACCCCCATTTTAGGAAGCCTCAAAATATTGGTGAAAGTTCATCGGTGACTTTGTGGCTAATCCCATCCCCCGATTCTAGTACACACATGTACACACCCCCACTGTCTGGACCCTGGTTTGCGATGGTGTTTTGGAGAAGGGATTACAAAATTGGGTGAATGGATTGGTGTTGTTGGGAAAATGTACACTGGTTGGTGGTTTGGAACATGAATTTTATGACTTTCCATTCAGTTGGGAATGTCATCATCCCAACTGGCGAACTCATATTTTTCAGAGGGGTAGGTATACCACCAACCAGTACAGTTGAAAACCTGATATTTACGCATTAATTTCTGTAGGGAGCTCGTCCTGTAAGTCTTCTAAACCAATCTATTGGTTGGGAATGATTTTCAGCCCCCCTGGTGTACCCCAGAATCATCAAAATGGAGCAGCAGTTTTGGGATGTGAAGAAAAAGGGTGCTGGGTTTCGACCCAGCAAACCCTGCTGCGCTGGATAGTTTTTGTAGATATAAGTAGTGAGCCATGCCCAAAAATCCCATTGAGGATTGAGAGATTAAAGTTAAAGTGTCTGAAAACATATCATCCCCAAGAATTAAGTGGTTGATTCATCCAGGTTCCCCAACTAAAATAGCCACAGCCTGGGGGATACACCTGGTGATCCAGCCCAAGCTGTGCACTTCCCAAAGGTGCGAAGTGATGAGCAATGAATTTTTGCGCCTTGGCTCTGCAAAGGTTTCGCCTAGGATGGCTGGTTGGACTTGTTTTTCAATCCACCTACAACAGGCCTACAACATCTGTGACAGGGTCCGAAACTGAAGTAAAAGCACAAACTGAAGGTACTGAAGGTAAAAAATGGTTGGTGGTTTGGAACATTTTTTATTTTTCCATATATTCGGAATTTCATAATCCCAACTGACGAACTCATATTCTTCAGAGGGGTAGGTCAACCACCAACCAGATGACTTTGTTGTGCTTTACTCGTTCCCTGCAGCCAGTTCCTAGTTTGGAAGACTCCTGTCGGGCAATTCTCAGGATCCATGTTAGTTTTATAGTTTTTAAAAAGCTACATTGAAAAAACTAGCATATTATATAAATTGTCATGTTTTCTTGGATCATTTATTGTATTATTTCTCATCACAGATGTGCTGTCCACTACTTATTGATGGCATAGCAACTAGTTATGTCTCATGGGTTTCCCACGGTTTTGTTATCATATATCAACGATATATCAACTATTGCCTCCATATATCAACAAGTTTTTCTTGGATAATTTATTGTATTATTTAGCATCCAGGATGTGTTACCAACTATTCATTGAAATTTATTGCTGGTATCGTTAATAAAATGCGATTTTCATGTGTATCAATTCTCCATTTCTCCTGCCATTTCAATGCTATATTTGATGATGTTATCCCAACTCGAGGCCCGAGGTGCCAGACAGTGGTGAGGCGCACGGGCCTTTTTTTTCACCATCAGAAATGGTGGCTTTGACCATGGTTTTTACCACGAAAAATTGTTGTTTTACCATGGTTTTACCGTGAAAGAATCTCGATTCAACTGGGAAAAATGGCGAGAATCTGCTGGTTATTATGATTATGGTGGTTTATTTTTCAATAGGTTAGATCAAATTTCTGGGGAAAATGGTGGTTGTCAAGTCTGAAAACCATCTTGGTGGTCACCTTTGAGGATTCTGGATAGCACTGAGCACAACTGTCGCCTTGCCAGTTTTGGCAGGTCATAGTCTACTGGATGTCGGCATCGGAATACACCAGTTGCAGGGTTTCTACAATGTGAGGCCCCCGTTCGATAGCTAAGTTGGTGAACATAACTCCAATTTCACTATGGTTTATGGTACTTATAACTATAGTTACTGGGGCGAATCTAAACCAACTTATAACTGGGGGGCATCACATTGTAGGATTGGCAATGGATGATTCTTCAGGGGACCTGGTCCAAAACTCCCAGAGGCAAAACTCCCTGGCTCCTATCTTTGGTCGAAAGTGCACCAACACGGAGGATTGAACTCCAAATTTACTCTCTGGTAATTTAACACAGCTATTGAAATTGGCACATTTATAGTTGTTTTACCTATTAAAGATGGTGATATTCCAGTTAGATATGTTAGTTTACCAGAGGGTAAGTGTTGGTTGTATCCCAATGTTGTTGATTCAATCCCAAGTCTTTGTGAGTCAAATCCCGACTTTATCCCATTTTTGCTCGTCCAGTCACCATTTGGTCCTGCTTTTTCCATAACTAGCATAGCTATCGAAAATCACCACTATATATATATATGGTGCTTTGGAACATTTTTTATTTTTCCAATATATTGAGAATTTCATCAGCCCAACTGACTTTCACTCCATCATTTTTCAGAGGGGTAGGTCAATCACCAGCTATATAAGTAACTAAGTATGATAATGGGATTTTGCACCATATTAAACCATACAATCATCATGAATATTTCGGGTAGGTCAACCACCAACCAGAATTATATCGAGTTATATGGATGATTTTCCCATTAAAACATCTCAAACCCTCCATTCAGGGATTGACCACTGCAGGAGCAGCTTCTGAGTCCTGGAGATTTGCCACCGGAGTCAGAGTCCAGCTTCGGAGATGAAGAGGACCTGCGCTTCGTGTTTTTTCTGGTCATTTTTCACACAGCTATATGGAAAGTCAGCAAATTTTAATGTGTAAATCATGTACATCATGGAACTACATGTGTGTTAGTGTGAAATCTATGATATGCATATATAATATATCAGAATTATCAATGTGAAATGGATCGAACATGGCTGGTAAGTCCCCGAACTAGATAGAGGCTGTAACTGGCAAAATCATCTATACTGGGGATCCACAAACCCAAATGAATGGCCATGAACTAATGAAAATTTCATGGGGAAAATATGTGAAAATATGAGAAATGCTTGGATTTTACGGCTCGTAGGGGATCCACAATGCCGGTTTTATGACATGGGGTGTTTCCCTACAAACATGTTTCCCAAGGGGGAGGATTTATAGATATTGCATATTATATGTTCATTATGGTTTATACTCAATATATATATATTCATGATAGTATATATAAATTTATTATGGTAATGAATATATATATATATATGGTTTATATGTATTATAGTATTTATATATATATTCATTACATGGTTTAAAGATATTACCCGCGAATGCTTCATGGTCTTCATGGTTGAAAAAATATCCCCGAAGATCAGGTCTTTTTGGCTGAAATCCCCATCGGAAATCCATCAAAATCAGCAGAATTCCCTGTTCAAACTATAACTGGTTGGTGGTTTGGAACATATATAAATCTATATCAACTATAGAGGTTTTATATGGTTTTTATGAAGTTTCTAACTATAAGTGGTTGGTGGTTTGGAACCATGGAATTTTTTGACTTTCCACATATTGGGAATTTCATCATCCCAACTGACTTACTCATATCATATTTTTCAGATGGGTAAGGTATACCACTCAATAAGTTGGTTTAAGGGAAAATCTACAAGAAACAATGTTTTTCCCCACCAAATATGAGGTTTTCCTGTAGATTTTCCCTTAAACCAATCCAATGAACCATCAAGCAGTAAAAGTCCTAAGTATTTTGCTGAAATCCCGAAATTCCCGGCCTTCTCTCCATGGATTTCCCGTCGCCACAGGAGCCAAACAGTCACGACTGTCACGACCCGAGTGCGGTGATGCTGAACCAACTGGTGGAAGGTGACATCTGAGTCAGGTGATATAGGGAGTTTGAAAAACACATTATAACCCATTATAGAGAATCTCTAATGATGGTGGGATGACCATAAACATCCACAAACCATATACCTAGGTCAATCGGCTAGATGGATACTTTAATCCTAACTCGTCTTTTGCTATCAATGGGAATATCTACGTTCACCAGCAAAGAATTTGTCATTTTTTGCAGGGCATCTGGCAGATTGGCAATGTGATCATTGAGGTGGATAGTTGGGATTAGGATGGAATTATCACCATCTATTTTTGGATAAATTCTGGTTTTATAAATAGGAATAATAATTGATTATAATTCCATCATAATATTACGGCCAGGCGCTGTGTGTTGCCCGGAAGGTTCAAATGGCGTTTAAACATGTTTAAACATTATCCTTCAACATGCTCAAACACCTGCGCAGGGCCAGTGTTTTGAGATTTCCCAGACGACAAACCCTAAACCATCCTAAACCCTAAAACCCCAAACCCTAAAACCCTAAACCTAGGCTATCATATATTTGACAGCACGACATTCTCAATGTTAATGTCTGGGCAACACACGGCGTCTGTGGGTAACATTATGGATGAATTTATTGAGGTGATGGAATTATAACGAACTGGTTTGTGGTTTGGAACATGAGTTTTATTTTTCCATATATTGGGAAGAATAACCCCCACTTACTAATATTCTTCAGAGGGGTTGAAACCACCAACCAGCCAACTATTTTTTGGATAAATTATGGTTTACCCATTGTAGGATATAAATTGGATATTTACCCATCCATCTAAAGATATGTTTTTTAATGACCTTGCTGTGTCACTGGAACGATGGTGAGGGGAAAAAATCGCCCAAGGGCTGGAATTGACCATAGCCTCTGGTTATTTAACATAGTTATGGAACATAGCCCATTTATAGACAATCTATGATGATTTACACATTAAACATCGAGTGATTTTCCAATAAGTTTTGATAACCAGAGGGTAATATTCATTAACAGGTTCAATTTCTCTACCATACACCCCATTATTGACCTGGTGATCAAAAAAAATGCCCAAATCTGAAACTGCAAAGCAAAGCACCATTTAATCAATGGCCATCTCAGGAACCTAAAAATTGGAGGTACCTACCATGATGGTAAAGTGTTACCAGTCATTATTAACCACTATTAACCATTAGTAACCATGAATTACCAGAGTGTATCCTCGTTAAACATCATTTAAGATCCATGGTAATAACCCAAGAATTTCACCCTAACCATTTGGAGGTTTCCATGGTCATGGGGGTACCCCAATAGCTGGTTGGTCTATGGAAAATCCATCTATAAATGGATTTAGGGGTACCCCCATGACTTAGGACACCTCCATTCCGTTCATCTTGCTGATATATCTTTGAATAATATATCTTTTGATTGTAGCTTAGATTAACATATAGTAACTATAACATACTGTGGATGGAAGAAGTCACCACCAAAAGGATGGTTGAAACCCCAACAAAATAATGGGATGCTTACCACCTATCTACTGGTGCAAGATTTCGCTGGCCCATCCACCGTATCTCCATCTTTGGTGCCAGGCTGTGGTGGAGGAGATCGCTCCATGTGCGGTTTGCTTCCGATGCCGGAGTGATTCACGGGTTCAAGAGGTTGCCATAGCAAGAACATATATGAAAATATTGGAAGTTGACTCAGAAAAATTGGGATATACAATATATTGATACATGCTTTTATAATTGGGTCAACGACTGGATGGATAGTGTTTTACTTCAATATGTTGCAATAGTGGTGGATATTCACTAGCCAGCTTGAAAGTTCAGATTAGCCAAGGTGATACAAATTAATTTAAGAATATTCGCGAGAGTGGAAATATCTACGCAACCAGTGGGCATTAAATTTACGATCAACAATTCTCTGAGCTGTCATAAGAGCAATGCGTAGAACCCTTGGTGGTTGGAGCGAGACGACTAGTTTAGTCGGGATGAAAAATCCATTGGAATTCCTATCAAAGCAACTGACACTAGTAAAGGCCTGAAAATATGTTGCCATCCACTCAACGCGTGGGAATTATTGATCAAACCTTGAATAAAGTGATAACCAGCAGCATCAGAGGAAAAGCAAACTTGCAATGATACCATTGGCCAGGTCAACAAGACTTGGACGACGGTTTCAACAACGAATGGGTTACAACAACAAAAAGGGAACACAACCAAGACAACGAAATGGGTGTCTATTCGTAACAGATCCGGAAAATCAACAAAAAGAATGAAAATAGCATGGCTTAGCATCTATTGCTTTGAATTTACAACATCGATTGACAAGTACCCTTTTAAGGAGTGAGTTATGTAGCAACGGGGATCTCAACCAGCACGGTTGCAGATTACCAGCATGATTTGTGATGCAATGGCACGTTGATGTGTGTAAAGAATAGTTTTATATTATATATTATATATTCAATAATATATATATATATGGAGAGCACCAAACAAAAATCACTAGGCCCAAAATTTTAACGCCTGGTGTCTTGCTCTGAGAAGCCAATAGATAACATCTCTAATTGTCATGTTGACTGGAGGTTCAATATCTCCATGACGTTTCCACAGAACTGAAGACAAGAAATGTGTTTTACTCTGCACATTGACAAAGAAGTCAAATTCTTCAGATGATCACCATAATAACCATCATTAATCATTCACCATCATCAATCACCATGAATCACCATAATAACCATCATTAATCACCATTAATCACCATAATAACCATCATTAATCACCATTAATCACTGTAGGCGAATGGACCCAGCTGATGGAGAAATCCAAAACCGGAACCCATGGGGTTCAACCCATCCTCCACTCGTTCCATCTGGGAGATGTCGCGCTTGGTTGGTCGACACAATTTTCATTGACTTGATGCCTGGATCTTAAACGAACAAAGAAACTAGACGACGGTTGGCCCGAGAGCGAAAAAGATGTGTTTCAAGCAGCTCTGAGTATGGTAGTCGTAAAAAATAGTCGGTGATAGGTTGGTGAATTTTATATGAGCTATGGAGGGGTAAGTTGTGAAAAGTAAGATTGATTAAGAAGAGGATACATGTGACAACCCATGCATATGCACTGTGCTGCTTGGTAAAGGGCATCATATGACACGTGTCTTGCAACCACAGAGAGACATAGATAGAGAGAAAGGGAGAGAGAGAGAGAGAGATAGAGAGAGAGAGAGAGGGAGAGAGAGAGAGAGAGAGAGAAAGAGGGAGAGAGAGAGAGAGAGAGCAGGGTCTTCTGTTGTTAGTATTGAGACACTATATTGCAAGACAATATATTAAAGATGTATTTTAGGCAGGCGAGACAAGTAGTATCAAGACAATATATTACAAGTACAAAACACTGGTTTGCATCCTATCCTTCGTATTGTTTTTCACACGCAGACGCTTTTGCACACAGACGCTTTTACACACAGACGCATTTACACACAGACGCTTTTACACACAGAAGCGTTTACACACAGACGCTTTTACACACAGAAGCTTTTACACACAGAAGGTTTTACACGCACAGACGCTTTTACACACAGATGCTTTTACACACAGACGATTTTACACACAGAGGCTTTTACACACAGACGCTTTTACACGCAGATGTTTTTAGACACACACACACACTTTCACACACAGAACTGTTACACACAGAAGCTTTTACACACAGAGGCTTTTACACAGCTTTTACACACAGACGCTTTTACACACAGAGGCTTTTACACACAGATTTTACACACAGACGCTTTTACACACAAACGACGCTTTTACACACAGACACTTTTACACACAGACGCTTTTACACACAGACACTTTTACACACAGACGCTTTTATACACAGGGCTTTTACAGGCAGATGCTTTTACACACAAACACTTTCACAGTCGCTTTTACACACAGACACTTTTACACAGACGCTTTTACACACAGAAGCTTTTACACACAGCACACACAGACGCTTTTACACACAGGCGCTTTTACACGCAAGTGCTTTTACGCACAGAAGCTTTTACACACAGACACTTTTACACACAAACGCTTTTACACACAGACCCTTTTACACACAGACCCTTTTACACACAGACGCTTTTACACACAACAGTTTCACACACAGAGGCTTTTACACATAGAAGCTTTTACACACAGAGGCTTTTATACACAGAAGCTTTTACACACAGAGGCTTTTACACACAGAAGCTTTTACACACAGACGCTTTTACACGCAAACGCTTTTACACACAGACGCTTTTACACACAGAAGCTTTTACACACAGACTCTTTTACACACAGACGCTTTTACACACAGAGGCTTTTACACACAGAAGCTTTTACACACAGACTCCTTTACACACAGACGCTTTTACACACAGAAGCTTTTACACACAGACTCCTTTACACACAGACGCTTTTACACACAGAAGCTTTTACACACAGAAGCTTTTACACACAGACGCTTTTACACACAGACGCTTTTACACACAGACACTTTTACACACAGACACTTTTACACACAACACTTTCACATACAGAGGCTTTTACACACAGAAGCTTTTACACACAGGCGCTTTTACACACAGACGCTTTTACACACAGAGGCTTTTACACACAGACGCTTTTACACACAGACGCTTTTACACAGACGCTTTTACACACAGACGCTTTTACACACAGACGCTTTTACACACAGACGATTTTACACACAGACGCTTTTACACACAGACACTTTTACACACAAAAGCTTTTACACACAAACACTTTTACACAGGGCACTTTTACACACAGACACTTTTACACACAGACGCTTTTACACACAGACGCTTTTACACACAGACGCTTTTACACACAGACGCTTTTTACACACAGGCTCTTTTACACACAGACGCTTTTACACAC
>CAMXCT020001824.1:658701-663701 GCA_947184155.2 Cladocopium goreaui
GTGTGAGGGTGTGAAGATCTAGATCTGCAGGTGTGTGAAGATCTAGATCTGCAGGTGTGGGGGTGTGAAGATCTAGATCTGCAGGTGTGAGGGTGTGAAGATCTAGATCTGCAGGTGTGAAGGTGTGAAGATGTAGATCTGCAGATGTGAGGTGTGAAGATCTAGATCTGCAGGTGTGAGGTGTGAAGATCTAGATCTGCAGGTGTGAGGTGTGAAGATCTAGATCTGCAGATGTGAGGGTGTGAAGATCTAGATCTGCAGATGTGAGGGTGTGAAGATCTAGATCTGCAGGTGTGAAGGTGTGAAGATGTAGATCTGCAGATGTGAGGGTGTGAAGATCTAAATCTGCAGATGTGAGGATGTGAAGATCTAGATCTGCAGGTGTGAAGGTGTGAAGATGTAGATCAGCAGATGTGAAGGTGTGAAGATGTAGATCGGCAGATGTGAAGGTGTGAAGATCTAGATCTGCAGGTGTGAAGGTGTGAATATCTAGATCTGCAGATGTGAGGGTGTGAAGATCTAGATCAGCAGATGTGAAGGTGTGAAGATGTAGATCGGCAGATGTGAGAGTGTGAAGATCTAGATCTGCAGGTGTGAAGGTGTGAAGATCTAGTATAACGGCTGCTTTTTTACGAAGAACCCTTCGCAGGCGCTCTCGGGAAAAAGAAAAAAGAACTCCACCCAGAAATATGGCGTGGTTACCTGGGACCCCTGGCATGTCTAAAGTTTATAAAGCTGGCGTATCGAGACATACATATATATATATACCTGTAGGTGTTGATTACACGAAGCTCTTCAGCTAAATCCAACAAGGATCCTACACCTCAATCCTTCTCCAAGATCTGGGAGAAAATCTGACTGCATTGCCATGGTTCCAACGACCATCAACGACCAACCAAAGCCGCAAGCCGGGGGTTTTTTCAGGACCCCCCATCTCCTTCCGTTTCCAGTGTGGCGGGCCAAAAATGTTCCGTGGGACTCGGGGCCTAGGGCTATGCCTTGGTTGTTTGAGATTCAAATGTTGTCATGGGAAAATGACTCACAACCAGCCAAACAGCGACTTTTTCGTGCAAAGATTTTACGAAATGACAAAAAAATGCCTATGGGGAATTGCCACGGGATGATGATTGAATGATTCTAAGGCAAGGCATATATCTATATATAGTTCAAACTGGATTTTGTGAGCAGCTCTTACATGAAGTCTTCGAATGAAGTCTTCGAAGTTTGAGTGTGCCTCTCCTTACTTTAAGCATGGTGAACCAAACATGTTTAAAACATGTGCCCCCTTTCTGAGAGTATTTTCAATCTTAGGGGAAGAGGCAACTGGCATCATATTTCGGTACTCTGGATGATGGATCTCGACTTCCCAAAGGGCAATTTGAGACCACAAAAAAGATGGGCATTTGGTTGACCATCCCAGTTGGCCAATGGTTGGTATATTATGTTGGAGGGTATAATTTATAATACATATCCATATATATATATATGTATATATTATACATATATACAAAATGAATTGGATTCCGTATGTTTAGATGGCCGGGCGGGCCGAGGAAAACCTTCCCGAAGGTAGTCTAAAATACCTGTTCGTATTTAAATGTAGTTACCATACATGTGTGTATGGAGGTGTCATCAAATGGGGGTACCACCAAATCATCCAAAATTAGATCATGTTAGTATTGAAACCGATTGTTTTGAAATTCCCCCATTTGAAGAACCCCCCATATACATAATGTTAATATTAACTATACACATATGTTAGCAAGCCACTTGTACATGGGATATTGTTGCTTCATCTTGCTTCTATGGCTTACCAAACACGATTCTGATCCACTTATGAAGTGAGATTTCATCCAATTATGATGGTTGAAAGTAGAAATATGCTAATCAAAATATACTGAATATATCATACTATCATGGTTGAAAGTTCGAATATACAATATTTTTTGGAGAGGTGACAGGGTCTTTTTGGACCAATGGCTTTTGCGCCCGCCCCACGCAGGTTCAACACAACATCAACACAACCACCCAAGCAGCGGAGGCTTCCGCCAACGCAGGTGCAACGGGGAAGCCCTCAACCTTGCCCCCAAACCCTAAAACTTGCCTTCCGGTGTCATCAATAAACAGTTACCCTTTGGTAATCAAACGTGGCTCGCTGGGAAATCCCCTATAAATATATATATATATATATATATGGAGGTTTATAGCTGGGAAAACCAACTAGAAATGGAGGATTTTCCAACAAGCCATGTGTGATTTTCACCGGAGAGTAAACACCAATACCAGGTACATCAAGCAATTGAATGACTTCATAGACATGGAGACAGCTCGCTCAAGATGTAGGGTTCCACCCTTCGGTAACATGGCTGGCTGTGAAGTCTCCTGAAAAATGGGGGTGTTAGAGGGAAAATCATCAAACTGAATGGTGACTTGTCCAGCTAGCCATGTGTGATTGCCTATATGTTATTTACATGCGTATGTAGACAAAACGATGTTTTCAAAGCAGCAATTCGAATATGCCAAATCATGCCAAGCAATGAAAATTCCGAGGGTTTCAGCACATTTAAACAAGCCAAGCCAGCTTTGCCAGGGAACATCTCCATCTACAGCATTTCCTTGGTCACTGACCAAGAGGAAAATCTGGTTCTAAAGCACAACCGATTTTGGCATAGCGGCATTCCCCACGATTTGCCAATTTGTTTTGGAGACTTACGGGATCACAGTCAGGTGCATCTGGTGTCGTGGGGGAGCTTGGTGGAATGCCGGTTGATGTGGGGAAGGTGGCGCCCCCGTAAAGGTCCGATGGAGATGGCTTTTCTTTTACTGTAAATCTTTTAGATCCCAAAAGTGGCATGCTGAGCTTGTATTTTCTGCTTGCTGTTGTTCTAGACCTGTTGATGTGGTAACACATTTGTCCGGCATCATGCAGCAGGCTCTTTCTGTGTTGGTTGCTAGATTTCATACAAAAAGCGCCGGGCATGGCTGAAGATACGCGTTACGCATGTCATCAAGATAGGTCAAGCTCCATGTTCTATCTTTCTGTCGCCTGCAGTTTCTCTCTCACTTCTAAGCTCATCCTTTCCTTCCTTACTTCGGCCACGGCCCCTCTTTTTTACTCCCCCCCTCTTCGATCCTCTTCGCCTAGCGTTCGTATTCCCCTCAAGTCAAAAAAACAAAACAACTTCAGCTGGTTGCAGTGGTTGGAAGTATGGTGATTTTTGTTGGCGCTATAATCCATAATTAATCTGGTTGGTGGTTTGCAACATGAATTTACTTTTCCATAATATGTCATCCTTCCCAGCTGACGAACTCCATGATTTTTCAAGATGGTTAAAAAACCAACACCCAGGTTTTTATTAACCATCATTAACCATATATTCGAACCATTAATCGAAGGAAGTTTAGAAGTCAAACTTCCGACAATATGGACAGATGAAAAGCAGAGCAGGGCAGAGGCAGAGAGAAGAGAAAGATTAGAAGAGAGAAGATCAGAGAAGAGAAAGGGTCAGAAGAAAGAATATGCAGATGCGCGAAAAGGTAGAAAAGCCGCGAAACACTGCGTTCCAATGATTTGTGGCTCCGGAGGGTTGAAAAGTAGGCTCGCTAAAGCGGCGGGTGCGGAGCCAGCTGGCGAGATGAGAGATGAAAAAGTGCACGCTGTTGTGGCGCGAAGCACATTTCCAAGTCAAAATGTACAAAACACCTCAGCCTCGGACCACTTTTGGAAGTTGAGATGTCGGAAAAGTGCACGCCGTTGTGGCGCGAAACACATGTCCAAGTCAAAATGTACAAAGCACACCATTGTCGGTGCACGCCGTTGTGGCGCGAAGCACATTTCGGAGTGAAGATGTACAAAACACCGCATGTTCGCGCCACTTTTGGAGGTTCAGATGTCGTTTCGCGTGGCAGGCGCAAAGGATTGTGCACCTTGTCAAAAGTGAGCAAAACGTGAGGGTTTTGCAGCATTTCCAGAAACGATGGCAGGCGTGGGACATTTGAAGAGGATCTGCAAAGATGCATTTCGCGTGGCAGGCGCGGTGCAAAAGACATGTTCATCAGAGATGTTCGGAGGTCAGGGCGCTCATTTCCTGAGAGTGGTTGCATTTTGGAGCATCAGATCTTCAGGTTTGCTGAGATGATTTTGCGTGACAGGTGCAGCACTTCGTATGACCTGGCATCAATTTTTCGTGGCAGGCGCAGTACTTTAGATAGGTGGAGTAGAAAAATCGCAAAACTTATTGGTACGAGGCTGTCAGCGCTGCACTCAACTTTCCATTTTTGAAGGAAGTCTCGCAGAATTCTTTTGTTTTTGATGTTGTCAAGTTCAAAAATGAAGAAGTCTCGCAGAATTGTTTCGTTTTGGATGTTGTTAGGTTCAAACAATTAAAAAGGTGTCGCAGAATTGCTTAGTTTCCTAGCTTGCAGATAGATAGATAGATAGATAGATTAGATTAGATAATGATTAGATTAGATTAGTTAGTTAGATAGATAGATACATGGCCAGATAGATGGCTAGATAGATAGATAGATAGATAGATTAGATTAGATTAGATTAGATTGGGTTAGATTAGATTAGATAGATAGATAGATCGATCGATCGATAGATAGATGGATAGATGGCTAGACAGATAGGTAGATAGATAGACAGATAGATAGACAAATAGCTAGAAAACTAGAAAGCTAGATAGATAGGTAGATAGATAGATAGGTAGATAGATAGATAGATAGGTAGATAGATAGATAGATAGATGGATAGATAAATAGATAGGTAGACGGATTGATAGATAAATAGAAAGATAGATTAGATAGATAGATAGATAGATAGATAGACAGATAGACAGATAGACAGATAGATCAGTAGGTAGGTAGGTAGATAATCAGAGAGAGAGAGAGAAACAGAGAGAGAAAGAGAGAAAGAGAGGAGACCTCAAGCGAAACTTCCGCCACCGCCTTGTGCGGTACTACTGGTATTAACCATTATTAACAGTATATTAACCATC
>CAMXCT020001824.1:668701-688673 GCA_947184155.2 Cladocopium goreaui
CACACTTTGTCTTTGCTGAAGGATACATCCTTGGTTTTGGTGAGACAATCCCAATGTTTCATGGTTCAAACTCAGATATAAGTAACACTCTTAAACATTCATAAGAACCCAACACGAGCGCATACGATCGCCATGGATTTCTATGTTGATTTCATGGTTTCAACTATGAACAAAAACTACCATCCATCACTGAACGAGAAGGTGGTGCCCCCCCATTTATGTTTGTTGGTTTATCACCCCCATTATCTAGTTCGATATTATCTGCCACAAACCATAAAATTCACCGAGTTACAACCCGCTTAGCTAACTGAATATGATAATATAGATATATTACCATTCAATACCATTCAGCATAACAAAGCAAGTTGTTTTTTCCACTATCACCATTCACTCAGCATATCGCCCCAAGGGATCCCCCCCTTGGATCCCTTTGGATCCCTTGGATCTGCAGACTGTTGCGCTCCTCCGTGACGATGCTGATCATGGACGCTGGCGTCACGGTCTTCGCGGAGGGCCTGGCCGGAAATGTGCAGAAGGCGCGGGTCCGGCGCGGCTTGGGACGAAGCACCCGAAGCGCACCGAATGGGACCGCTAGGTCGATCTAGGTCAATCTGAAAAATGGATACAAACTAATCCTAACTATAGTCTTTTGGTATGGGAATATCTACGGTCACCAGCAAAGAATCTGTCATTTTTTTGCAGGGCATCTGGAAGATTGGCAATGTTTGTTGCACCCGAAGCACCCAATGGGACAGCCAGGGATCAACTTTAAAGCATTGGAAATATTGGAATATCTAGTCATATACCGGTTAAATATGGGAAATATCATTTCAATGGAATATGGAATCTATGATGGGATAAAACAAATTGGATGCAATGAGAGTACCAACTATAGACCTGGGTTTGTTGAAGTTTTGATTGTGTGTTTTCCTTGTTCCTTTTTGGGCCAGAAGTTGAGTGGTGAAACATGGGTAAAAATCAACTCTCGACCGACCCAAGGGAGAAACATGAGGAAGTGAAGATGATTTCACCATGAAAATGGTGAACGAAAGGGATATGCTTGAGGGATATGATTTATGATGGTGTACTTGTAATACCCTCTGGTAAACGTTTACATAACTATAGAAAATCACCATTTATAGCTGGGTAAATCAACTATTTCTATGGCAATTTTCAATAGCTATGTCAATTTACCAGAGGGTATGTGGGTGTAATGGGGGTTTACCATTAGACATGGGAAGTGAAGATGATTGGACCTTTCGAAATAGGGGGACATTAGCCAATAAGAATTGGGATGTTCCTTCTGATGCCAGCTGGGGGATCTGGCCTAGAAAGTATGGTCATTTTGAGAATGGATATTCTGAGAATGGTTTCGAGAAATCCTACATCAATGGAGGTTTATAGCTAGGAAAAACATCTAAGCGGGTTTTCCAGCAAGCCATGTTTACCTCGCTTGACCACAGACATGATGCAAAACCACGTGGGGAAACGATCCCAAAACACGAATCGAAGCAGCGATGCAGAAATCACCAATGAGATGAAACAGAATCTGGCTTGAACCAGAAAAAATGGAGAAGCCAGATGGATTTATTCGTAGAAGATTTGGGCGTTATGATAATTAATTATCACTATTGTAGTTACAAATTGTTATTTTTATTATGACATGTATGGTCACCGACAGAATTATGGAAAAAAATAAAACGTTCAGCTTAGACAGGCGGCGCCTGCGTCCGATTTTTCCATAATTGGATTTTTCCCCATAAGGGTTCAAAATATCCCGGAAGTGATCCGAACCTTTTTTTCCATAATTCTTGGAGGTGGCCATTATTTCCATAATTGATTTTTCCTGTAAAATCAGGGGGCTAGGGCAGATTGACCGGTTTTTCCATAATTATTTTTTCCATAATTAATGTTTGGGGCTCCACCTGTTGGACATGTCATGGATCCACAATTCAAACCCCTTTTTTTGGGGGGTTATGGAAATATGTATGCAAATGCAAGTATGTAGTATCAACCCAATTGGTGGCTTGGCAAAAGGATACATCCCGCATATGTATGTACGTACAACAATGAGTTTTGGTGGTGCAATTGTATATCAATGGAAGACTTAGGGGCATATACCAGATCTTTAGACACATATTTTCTATAATTCAATATTCCCCCTTAAAATGCATTCAAATTGCGAACATCACATAATATTATGTATATCAATGGAAGACTTAGGGGCATATACCAGATCTTTAAACACATATTTTCTATAATTCAATATTCCCCCTTAAAATGCATTCAAATTGCGAATCGATGGACATACAGTCACCGACAGAATTATGGAAAAAACAATAATTATGGAAAAAATAATTATGGAAAAAAAAAAGGTTCGTAACTTTTCTATCATAGACAGGCGGCGCCTGTAAATTGAAACGTTTTTTTTTCCATAATTCTGTCGGTGACTGTATAGCAATCTCAAACATAGAAAAGTATTCATGTCATCACCTTAGAAAAGCTGGATTTTAGGAAGTTATTGATCTTTTGGGTGCTAAAAAAAAGTAAACAGAATGGCGATTTGATCCTGCCGCCTCAGGGCTTCGGCATGGGATCGAAGAAGATCACGCCGGTGGAGGATGGAAGCATTTTACCCCTGGCAGGGTTGATGAATTTTATATGGCATTTATATGGGATTTAACCATCAAACATAAAGAATTATAGTTGGTATAGTTGATACATATTGATACATGATGGTTGGTTGATGATTAGTTTGGGGATTACACTACCCTGCATGTATTGGGGATTATCATAATTCAAGAAGGGGGAATCCCGAAAAAACACCACCAGTATAATGAAATGAGACATTTTGAACACTGCTCACGACTGGGGTTTCCCAAGTCATGGGGGAATCCCCAGTCGTCACCATTGCTTTCAATACAATGTAACATGGTCTGACTTGGATGATTGGATAATCTGGGTACCCCCCATGACTTAAGAAATCTCAATCTATATACTGGGACAAGCAAAAAGGATAAGCAAGGGATGATTAATGGATGATTCATGGACAATTCTTGGATAATCCATGTTCGCTATTGAACTCATAGTGTTGTTGGATTTGTTAACAACTGGGATAGTAATGGGAATGGAAACCATCAATTATAGAGATTTTATGGAGTTTCTAACTATCAAAGACATGGAATATACCCTCTGGCAAACTAACATAGCGAACTGGAAAATCACCATTTATAGCTGGGTAAATCAACTATTTCTATGGCCATTTTCAATAGTTATGTCAAATTACCAGAGGGTATATCCCAGTAAATCCCATGAAAGATCCCATGAATTCCCAGGAAAAGTCACCATTTTTAACCCCATAAAAGTTGACCAGGGATTTTTACCATTTAACACTGTCCATCTAGGGTAATTGAAAAATACCATAGGATTGATGAGTTATGAAAGCCATTTGACACACGGTTGGTTTCCTGGGAGTTAACTGATTTAACCATCGATTCATGGGATGATTGTGTTACCCTCTGGTAATTTGTTACAGTTTGCTATTGAAAATTGCCCATAGAAATAGTTGATTTACCTATTCAAGATGGTGATTTTCCAGTTCGCTATGTTAACCTTGTTGACTCATTATTAACTGGAATTGAGATTGGACATACCGGATTTAACTATCTATAATAGTGGTTTTATTAGGGCTTTAACTAACAGATAGGGATATCCGGGATATCACTGATGATTGATGATTGATTGATTATTAATTGGCTGTAGGGGGTATACCCTCTGGTAATGGAGGTTTAACCATGAACAAATACGAAAATTATGGGATTCTATACGAATCATTGATAATTGATTCGTTATTGTAAGGAGTGTTGGGGGAGGAGTTATTTGGTGGGGTGTTAGCCCATCTACGAACGGCTGGTCCGCGACCTCTGCCGCCACCTCTTTGTGAACCGCCTGGGCAAGGGTGGAGCGGGCAACATCCTCGAGGCGATCGCTCCTTAGCCACTCCTGGCCCCCCCGGAACGTGGTTTCCGTGGCTTTGTGTTCTCTGTCGTGGGGGGACGTTAAACCCCCACCCAGCCCCTATCAGTGTCAGGTAGCTTTTGGCACGGCTGGAAGACGTCAAAAGAGATATACGTCTGTGGATGTCACTATGGACCCGCTGCGCCGTGGCAGCAGCTGAGCAACTGCATTTATTTACGGTGATGAAAACATGTATTCGGCGCAGGCGGATTTTAAGTCTAATCCACAGACAGGTGCAAGACGATGCGGGGGTACCCTTAAAACGACGTCCGTTTGATATGATACATGAGCGCTGTTTGTTTCTCATTGTTTTTCCACAAAACGACGCCCCTGAACGTCTTGGTCTTGATCGTCCGCTTATTTTAAAACATTTTGAAACTGAACTAAATCCTGGAAATCAAGGAAAATCATATTACATCCCCATGTTCTTTAAACTGTATCCAACATGTTGGACACCAACGGCACCAACAAAAAAACACAAAAAAAAACAGCAGCTTTGCTGCCTCCCCCAGCTGTGACAGAGGGGGTTGTACCATGGGTCATGAGTGTCATGCAGATTTATCGGAAGGTGGCGAAATTCTGTAAAAAAAAGCTGCTGACAATCTGTAAGGAGTTTTGCTATGAGGGTTATTGGGGTTCTTATAACATCTTATAACCCATTTTGGGGAACCTATCAACCAACTAGTACAATAAGATGGGATAGGAGTATTTTTCATGGCTCAAGTGTTATTGCCTGATTGCGTTGATTATTGGATATGACTGTTATTGAAAAGTTATCACTGGGGTGTCCCAATTTCTGAATATCTCAACATTTGATATTAATGATGTGAAATTGAAACACTTGCCAGGTATACAAGTGAATAAAGCGAATTATTATCGTGAGGGTAACTCTTACTTACCCCACGGGTTTCATCCCTTTGACTGGGATTTTTTTCACATGGCCACAGGGAATTCCCGCGCTAAATGGCTTCGGGAAATGAACCCAAAATGGTGAACTTTCCAGCTAGCCATGGCCATGGCCACATGGTACTACTTTTTGTTGCTTGGTGAAGTAGTTTTTTTTGTGTTTTATTGCTTTTACTTGCCAAAAGATATCATGATGACTATATGTTGATTATTATTGTTACAGATTATTACTATTATGATCATCAATATGTGAATCATATGCAACATCGTTACAATACGTAATATTTAAGGCATAATAGTGTAATCATAACATCATCATTATTTATTATGAATAGTTGTAATTACAACCCATTATATATATATATTTATTTATTTATATTTTAAAACTACAAATAAAGCCATTCATAACCGTTCCCGGGAAATTCTCATATGGTTTCTATTCAAAGATATCTTCTGCCGAGTTCCAAGGGATGATCGGCTCGATAGGAATTGTTGCCCTCTGATGAACGTTTACATAACGAACAGGGCCATAGAAATAGTTGATTTACCCAGCTATAAATGTTGATGTTCAATAGTTATGTAACAAATTGCCAGAGGGTATTTGAAATGTTCAATTTGAAATTGTGATATTACAATGATGATCATTAGATATGGTGAACATGTGTGTATAATCTATATTCAGAATATATGATATGTTTATATATGATGAATAGAATATCTACTTCAGGATGATTATAGTGTGTGTATAATATTGTTTTATTAGTTTTCTTTTATTCTGATGACAACAGCTTCGTTTTGCACAGAACTTGTCTTTCCGACACCAGTCAAGAACCCCCCATTGTTTTGGTCATGTTAAATCGTGGATGTATATACCATTTAAAGTTGGCCGGCCGCACGAAAGAATGGCTTACAATGCATTAGTTCATGCGATTTCAACCAATTCATAGATTAAGGGGTTGAACTACCAACAATTTGGGAAACCCAACTGATGTAGGGTGGTTTATTCCACCCCTGGGTCCCCGAAAAAAAAAATCTGGCAATGAAAGGTATCCCACAGCATCCAGTATGATTTAGGCTAAGTGCGTGGGATTTCCTATTGGAGTTTTCCTGAAATGGGGGTACCCCAGATCATCCAAAATTAGACCGCGTCAACATTGACACATATTGAAACCCGTGGTTTTGGGAATTCATTTCAAGAAACCCCATTAGAAATACCATATTTGATTACTGAAGGGCACCAGTTCAATCCCACTTTTGCAAGAAAATCTCAAATCTTTTCTGGTTATTTACATGTGAAATGACATGTGTTTTGTTTGACCATAAATCACTAGGTTTGCTGCAATCCCATGTTTGCTGCGGCCAGAGAGAATCACCACATTGTCAGGAAGTTAACACTACCTTCAACGACGTGAAAGGGTGTGATGAGGTGAAGGACAGAAATGGTGGACAAACAGCCCCAAACACCCCCATCTTAGTGGGATACTCTTCGGTAATTAAACAATCTGAAATTCAATGTGATTAATGGTAAATCAATGAAATTACGATGGGATTTTATGGGAATACAATGGAATAAATCAAACATGGTAAGCTGAAGAAATTCCAGAATTTACCCTCTTTCATGGGAAAATTCACTATTTCTATGGACCATTTTCGTTATGTTAGTTTATCAGAGGGTATCGAAGTGAATGGGAATTTTCGAGCAAGCCAATGAGTAGAGGCACCCAACGATGGTTGAAACATGTACTGAGAATGCGATGATTTTTGAATGGGGCACCATTAATATATCACCAAGAATATGACTTGAGTTTGTCCAGAAATGAGGTATACCAGGTATACCATGAAAAATCAGGAAAATTAGGGTTGGGTTTCATGGGGTACATTTGGGAATGGTAACCATACCACCTATAAAAATAGTGATTTTATGCTGACTTAATGGAATTTAATGGGATCTAATGGGATCTAATGGGATTTACCCCCTGATAAACGTTTACATAACTATGGAAAGATCCACCATCTTTAAGTTCGGTAAATCAACTATTTCTATGTGCCATGTTCCAGTTCGCAAACTGTCACCAATGTCTCAACTTTCAAAAGGTTAACCATTGGAATTTGAGGCACCCTATCTTCTGAGGCCGTGGAAAATTTGAATTTCCCCATCAGCAACCCCGGCAGATTTGCAAGCCGGATAAGCCCCCAAGCTTGGGGCTGATGCAGAGATCACCCAGAAAGAAAAGGTGATATCAAACCCACCACAATGAGGATATCTCATGGGATAAAATGGATGTCTTGATGGAAACTGCAACAAGAAAATGAATGTATTCATATTATATATATATATATTTGAAAAATGAATAGAATGGAGATGATTTCCCATTTGTTTTTTTTAATAAACGATATTTGGGATGCTTCATGCTTCCCATCTTCCCTTTGCTACGTACTCGATTTGGTCGATGAAAAATGGCGTTGGGATCTTCAAAAAACTACGGAACTTGACCGAAATTCGACGAACCATGGCGTCAACGGAGAATGTGGATATTGTGGATTCAATAACTATGGGATATTGTTAGTTATTGAATCCAATTAAATGGGTAATATATTTGTTAATGGGATTATTGGATAATATCACTGCAATAATAATATATTCTATTAAATTGGATTTAATTGGATTTTATGGTGACTCAATAGACATTTTCATAGGATCTAATGGGATTTACTGGGTAATCTAATTTCATGGTGGTTAAAACAATGCCATAAACTATCCATGACTGGGAATGGTTTATATATAATTAGCACCTATAAAAATGGTGATGACTGGGGGATTGTTTGTTATTGTTTTAACCAGATTAATAGTGTTGTACTAGCTGCTGAAAAAACTGCTTCAAAAGCTAGTACTGAGTCTACTAAGTGTTGGGTTGTGAGTGTTATTTAAAAGGCTGTATTCCTTTCCCATTTCAAAAGTGGGCTAGAATGGTTGTTGGAAAAAAACAAATGTTTGAAAATTGGAAGGCGCTTCCTGGACGCAGCAGCCTATGTTGTAAGTGCTTGGTCATCAACTGCTTACTAGCTGGGATGATAATCCAAGCATTTCAGGCTCGGGAAAATGGTTGATTTTCAAGAATGAAATTACAGCCTACAAGTTGTGTTCACCTGAAGCCCAAACATTATGCAGTGGAATCCCCATGAAACTGGCGCCCTGTTCGCCGAAAAAAAGCAGCCCATTATCCCATCCAGGGTGGTCTTCGTTGGGGTCGAGATTGGCGACCGTTGTTTCTTTGACTGCCGTGAATCCTGGCCATGAAGCCTCCCTTGGACCTGTCAACTGACATGTGTCACAACTGCCGCTGGTGAGAGATCTTCATTGCGGATTGGGCTATGTTTGCCATTGGTTGCCCCATATTTCCTGTGGCATCCCTGTTACTCTCTGGTAATTTGACAGTTTGCTATTGAAAATGGCCCATTGAAATAGTTGATTTACCGAACTTAAAGATGGTGATTTTCCATAGTTATGTTAGTTTACCAGAGGGTATAAATTGCTTTACAAACCCATTTGCTATAGTTATATCCCCCATCAACCATAGAGTTCACCAAGTTCAACCTGCGTCAACGACCACAACCCCCACCACAGCCCCCCCAGTTATTTGTTTTTGGTATGTTTTTCAAGAAGCTGGAAGAATGTTGTCCCATGTTGTCCCCCAAGATGTCGCAGTAAATGTATACATTTTTCTATATATATAGGCTGGTTGGTGGTTTGGAACATTTGTTATTTTTCCATATATTGGGAACAATAATCCCAACTGACTCATATGTTTCAAGATGGTTAAAACCACCAACCAGTCGATATATAGGTCTACTATAGTCTGACTGAGCAGCGGAAGTTCATCCTCGATCCGCCGCTCCGTCGGAATCCGCCGATCCGTCGTCCAGGATGAGTTGCAAGAGATCATTTTGTACCTCCGAGACCCGGATCGCTTCACACGCCTTGGCGCCAAGTTGCCCAAAGGTCCGGGGCCCCCGGGGGGCTCCCTGGTCGTTGCAGAAAGGTTGAACTTGGTGAACTCTATGGTTGATGGGGGATATACCCTCTGTTTATAGCAAGTTACCCATTAAAAATAGTGGATCTTTCCATAGTTGTGTTAGTTTACCAGAGGGTATAACTATAGTAAATGGCTTTGAAAAGCAAATGATCACTGGACCTTGTATTATCAGAACCAGTTTAAGATGACCTGGGGGCCCCTGGGGCTTCCGAAGGTGACAATCTCAACATGGGGAGTCTCTGCATCCCATTCATCGGATGACATGGTTAGTGACACGTGTTGAAAGACGTGAAAAAGCAGATTTCCATCATGTAGAAAGTTGGCGGCCGGGAAGACTCAAATGTAGTAATGAACGATTTGAGTAGTAAGAACGGGTGGGCGAGAAAGACTGAAGCACCAGGGTGATGTCACTAGCAGCAGATTTCTCAGTGCTTGATTCTGCAAGTGCACATAATCTCATGCGGTTGGGTCCACAATCTCTTGGAATTCGTTTAAACATGTTCGCTGCAAACCCAAACGGTTTGCCCGCGGTGAATCCTGCATATCCTTGCTCAAATCCCTGCATAGGGTTTAAGTTGTTTACTTTCCAAAACAACAAACCCTAAAACCCTAACCAGGTCAATCTTACATGGATACTTTAATCCTTTAGTCTTTTGGTATCAATGGGAATATCTACGTTCACCAGCAAAGAATTTATTTTTTTGCAGGGCATCTAAGATTGGCAATGCTAAAACCTAAAACCCTAAATCCTAAAAACCTCAAGTCAAAATCACTGCGTATAGCCAGTGTTTTCATTCGTCCTCTGGTGATAAGTATATCATATTGTCGGGATGTGCTGTTTGAGTGTGGGCGAACCCGGAGTTTGGAGGGAACATGTTTCCACGAATTCACTATGGTCCTTACTACCCCGAATTGGTTTAAACATGTTTGGTTTCAACATCGTTTAAACAAAAAATGTTTGAATCATTGATGAAAACCAACCCTAAGCCCAACCCTGAATCCCACTTTTGGCGATTTCTGGGGTTCCACGGCTCCACAAGTGATGGTTAAGATTGGTGGAACCATGGCATGGAGGATGTTTACCTCACAACTTCATACAACGTCCGGGTTTCCAATGGGCTGGTTATGCTGGTTGTTGTGGAAATTATACTTACAGTTATCATTATACTTCTCTTACTATAGTGTGAACCACGGAAGCATAAACCCTGCGGCACTTGCTGCGTGATTCATCAGGCTGGTCAAACCCCCAAGACAATGACAGTGATGTCATTTGCTGCGTACTAAAAAGGCGATATAACTTCAAAAAAAATGACCCGAGTTCACGTTCTCAAGGTTTAAACCAACAACTACTTTCTTCGAGTGATCCCCACCCACTGACTCTGAAAGTCTATCTGGCACTCTATCTGACATTTTATCTAACATATTTTATCATATGTTCTGACATTCTATCTATCTGGCATTCTATCTGGCATTTCATGTGACATATCCCATAGGATCCATGGTGCTGGTATATATACCTACATTTGGGGTATATTGATGAGATCCATGTTACCATATATGGCAGCACCATGGATCCGTCATGGGTATATTCTGACAGTCGACTGCTGGCATTCTATCTGGCCATAGCAGAATCGGGTGGCATGGCCTGCATCCGGATCCGAAAAGAGACTAAGAAATCTTTGCGAAATAAGACGACCCTCGGCTGGTGGTTTCAAATAATGGTTAATCTATGGTTAATCTATGGTTAAGAATGGTTAATAATTGGAATAACAATATATCTGGTTGGTGGTTTCAAACATGTTTTTTTTTTCCATTTCATATATGGGATGTCATCCTTCCCATTGACGAACTCCATCATTTTTCAAGATGGTTATTGCACCACCAACCTGAAAATCTGGCACCCACAAGCTTAGCTTTCGAGTTTCGCGGATTTCGCGGTCAGGCGTGATGATGAGTGGTTCTCCTGGTACGGGCAAGACACTCCTGGCACGCGCCATTGCGGGTGAAGCAGGGGTGCCCTTTTTGCAGGCACGGTTGGTGAAACCAGGTGCTTGTCGGTGTGCTGGTGTCAACAAGAAAGATAGATCCCCATCCCAAAATGAGGAATTCACCAGGCAAAATTGGCATTCAACCATGAAACATTAAATTTGTTCGATTATATAAATATAATTGAATACATACATATACATATATTATATATATATGATATTTATATATGATATATATATATATATATATGATATATATATATATGATATATATATATATATATGATGTATGAATTATATATGATATATGATATATATATATGATATATATATATACGATATATATATATATATATGATATATATATATATATATGATGTATGAATTATATATGATATATGATATATATATATGATATATATATATATATAGGATATATATATATGATATATATATATATGTGTTTTTTACTTGTTTATCTATCTATTTATGTATTTGTTTATTTGTTTATTTAATTTTTTGATATACATGTATGTATACATATATATATATATATTATACATATGTATATATGTTTTTAAATGGCTATAAGATAGTTTTAATGGGATTATGGGATAGAACGGAGGATATATGCAAGCAACAAAACAACATGATCAACTACTGGAGTCGTTCCATCGGATTTCCCTCGATGGGCGCCGTCGAAGTATAAACTCCTGGAGAAATTCTTCTGGGATTGACATAGTAGCTAGAATGAAAATGTGGTAATGCCTTTCTAGAATTTATGGTCCCCCCGGCACACTCGATCTATTTCGCCAATCTTGGGGTATTGGGTGAGTGATTTCTAGGTACAACCAACCCAATGTACCCCACCTTGTAGGTATGCAGTATCTAATGGCAACTAATAAACGGATTGAACCCGACAATCGACAGCAGGATTTGTCAGCGGAATGAACCACGACCCTCAAACTGACATAGCTCTGGAAAATCACCATGTTCAAGAGGTATCATGGATAAATATGAAAAATTGCCATTTCCATAGCTGTGTTAGCTCACTGGGTGGTAATATTATTTGGTAGACTATTGGTTCCTGAAACTACCCCATTTATTATCATTACATATCACTGCCCCGCTTTTGTTTTTGAATCACCGTGCTATATGAACATTTATGCAAAACAAATCATGTCAACATTTATTGACACCAAAACAAGCACTTAGATAAACTTGTTATACATTAGTTATGGACATATATCCCAGTAATGACACCCGTTGGGTATATCTCCGCCATTTTCAAACACAATAGGTGACCCATTGAAAGCTCCATTCATCCCATATGAACTTTGGCTATGTAAACCCCATTCATCTTCCATTTTTTCCATGAACCCCCATCATTTTTGGTCGCCATCAGTGGGGTTTTTTATGGCCATTCGTTTCAGATCGCTGGGCGGGCCATCTGGAAATAGGGTGGAGGTCATCGCTGACGAGGTCGCTGCCTTGCCAAGCAAAGTCCCATTATGGGAGAGGGGTCTCTATAAATTCCAGAAATGGGTGTGTCTGAAAATAGTGTACCCCTAAACCCAATGGTTTTGCTGATCATTATCCCTATTAAATGGCTATAATTGGGAATATACCCTATTTTCAGACAAACCCAAATGTGTGGGGCCCAGTTATGTTAGTTATCCATTAGTACAATGGTCCAGAATTTACACAAGGCGGTGCCCCAGTTCGGAATCGCTAAGTTGGTGAACATAACTCCAATAACTTGGGTTTATGGGGATTATACACCAAACATAAACTGGGGGGACACCACCTTGTACTACTCCCCAGTCTACTAAATACTAATTCAATTTATGTCTGTTGGTTTATAAAGCCCATGATCTAAATATCTACCATAAACCATAGTTCACTTACACATCAGTATATACACATATACCATTCAATATCACGAACCTAGTTATATTCTGTGGTATTAAGCAACTATAAGCATTCACTATGGTGCCCGTTAACTATAACCACAGTGATATTAATGGTGGTGCTGAATATAACTATAACTAGGTGAATAGAATGCATATTTACATATACTATAGTTAATGTTCAGTTTTGACCACAGTTACTATATATAAAGTTAGTTAGAACCACTTCAATAGTTAGAACCACAGAATTATATCTTTATATCATAGTTAATGGTCATTTTTACCGTATTAATATGCTATACTGCTATACTTTGATATATCTTTTTATTTAGGTCAATTAATATACCATAGTAAATCTTCAGTTTTGACCATCGTATATATATATATTCATAGTTAGAACCACTTCATTAGTTAGAACCGATGTTGGTGATGTTTGATCGTATCAATATACTATCTGGGTAAATTATAACGACCTCACTGTGACCTCACTGGAATCATGGTTAGTAAGGGAAATCATCCCCAAATGGCCGAACTATTCAGGTTAGTGAAATAGTATAATTTACCCAGATACTATACTTGAATGTATCAATGTTGGTGATAGTTTGATCGTATAGTATACTATATATTGATATATGATATACTATACTATACTCTTTATTAATATACTATACTTAAGATAGTATTTTATATAGTACTATACTTTTTATTGATATATAATACTATACTAAATACTATTTATAAAAAGTATTACTATATATATAGTATTATACTTAGTATTAGTATTTTATAATATACTATACAATACTATACTTAAAGATACCCCACCAGTCGATCGCAGCCTCGCAGCGACTCATCGAAGGCCTCGGGCTCGGAGTTCGAGGAGATGTTCGTGGGCGTCGGCGCGCGACGCATCCGGGATCTCTTCCAGGAGGCGCCCAATGGACACGCCACGGGGGAACTCCAGAGCTGGGGAAAGGCAGCAGAAATGGATGGAAAATGGATGGAACATGCTGTTTTTAATGGCTTTGAATGGGATTCTGATGTGTTTTTCATGAGTTTTTGATGAAGTCGCAGTGGGGTTTACGAAAGTTGGAATTTCAGCAGCGCAACTGGATATTTCGACCAACAAAACTGTGGGGAAAATTTGATTTCGAGGCCGAAATATGGGATATATTGGAGGATGTCCCCCAAAGTTTCTTTGTTAATGAGAAGAGTGATCATCAACCCTAAAAAAATTGGGGGTGCCCATCTTCAGACACACCCCTGTAAGGAATTCGGATGCTAAGACCAACAGAGATGCAACAAAATATTGATTAACCATGATTAACCGCCAAAAGTGATGCCGAAAGATGGCATATATGGGATGCTGATGCTGATCCACAATTTGTTCACAGGGTAAGAAAAATACAAGATTGTAGTGGGTGTTTAACGGCAAAACGCAAGCAACAACCATGTCCAAGTTCTGGGGCTTTAGCGCAGCGTCTCCGCTAGCAGACCACACTACAAATCAAGGCTGGTAAAGACATGTACAGACTAAGGAAACTACCGAGAAATTGACTTATTTCATGTTATTTCGATCCGGAAATTACTAGATTATCTAGATTTGTGGCCCAGAAATGTAGGGTAGAAATGGGAATTTCGATTCTCGCAGGGACCTACTTGTCAGATTTCCAAAATGGTACCATGTCTTAATGGGAATTTATGGTGACTTAATGGTGAAAATACTGGTACCATGTCTTTCTGGAGAAATTCAGATGCCCGAAGCTAAAGGAAACCATGAAACTTTCTGGAGAACAGACGAAATCGAAGCAACTACAAGGGTGACTTGATCACCAGACTTCACCATGGTAGCAGTGAAATCTACGTGAGAAGTGCATCACACCTCACTGCGCTGAACTTGGGAAATAACCCACCATAGGATGACCTTAACTCAGTCTGGGGCTAGGGTTTCTACCGATATTATATATATATGTATATATATATATGTATATATATATATATCCAAATGTATATGTGTTTCCAACATGCAGCTACTCAATGCAAGCACTGAAAACGCAGGCCTAGGTCCTTTTGATTAGATTGTGATGATGGCAAAGCATCGGCTATTCCTAAAATCCATTGTTTCTCTCCAGATCCCCATCATCATCATCATCATCATCATCATCATCATCATCATCATCATCATCATCATCTGTCGTTTCTCGCGAACTAAACTTATTTAAGTATATCTACAATGTGAGGCCCCCCAGTGATGTTAGTTGGTTTAGATTCGCCCCAGTAACTAGTTCGTTTTTTGCGTACCATAAACCATAGTGAAATTGGAGTTATGTGCACCAACTTAGCGATTCCGAACCGGGGCCTCACATTGTAAGATACATTCAAGTATAGTATCTCCCATAGGATCCATGTATGGTATATATGCTAACATTTGGGGTATATTTTAGGTCATCTCTCTGTTTCACGTCCCCTAAATTAAGCCCTCCCTTGGCCCAGCCCGGGAGGCCCGGAAACACGCCCCCTGCATCGTCTTCATCGACGAGATCGATGCTGTTGGCTCCAAGCGTTCCTCACGCGACAACACGGCGGTGAGGTGCGGAGTCTCGCCAAGTCGAAGCATCCAAAATGGTTGGCTATTTTTCTAGGTCAATCTGACATGGATACTTTAATCCTTTAGTCTTTTGGTATCAATGGGAATATCTACGTTCACCAGCAAAGAATTTATTTTTTGCAGGGCATCCAAGATTGGCAATGTTTTGGTTTAATAGATTAGTCAAAATGGTTGCTAATTAAAATCATATATATATATATGTATATATGTTTTTTGGGCTACAGTTATAAGCCATAGTTGGTTGTTACACATATAATTATGGATTATGGATGTATATGCGATTAATCTCGAAGTTTAATCAATGTGTTATACATTGGTGTTTTTTTTAAATAGCTCATTGATTTTTTGGAGAACAATGATAATCGACAATCGTATGATAATCAATAGTTATATTATGTGATTATTAACCATCAATAACCATCAAAACTGGAGATTATTGATAATAATTGGCTATTGAATTTTTGGGAACTGATAATCCATATTTTTTTGTGTAATCCCCACCAAGTTTTGTTGCGTTTTTCTCCACTAATCAAACGCAGCGAATGGAGAATCTTCCATGTTTAGTTGATTTTCGCGAAGAACCATCAACCACTAGTCGATGATCCTCTAAGTATCCACCAAAATATGATTTCATTAATGACAGATATACAGAAATTGCTTCTTTATGTCTAAATTATGGATTTCGGGTGGGTTTGTTTGAGATTAGTTATTTTGTCTGTATTTTGTTATGTACCCAATGGGAGATCCACCATTCCAGGAACCTTTGTTTGATTTTTCTGGGGAAACTGCCTGGATGGAATGTGGTGTCAAGCATCAAAAATGCTTAAGCGTCAAACATAGGGAAAACAACTGGATGGATACCTTTCTAAAAATTGGGATATGCATATATCTGGCTAGATTTTTTTTGCGACCTCACTGCGACTTCATCATAAATTATAGTTGGTAAAGGGAATCATGCCCGACTGGCCAATCAGCGAACACTTTTTAAATAGCTAAACACTGGGAAAACAACTGGATGGGTACTTTTTAGCATGTTGTTTGTTTGTCATTAATTGGGATGATACATATCTATACTACTGTAACCAACTCTATCATCCATTGGAAGTTTCCAAGCTAGTCATGTTTGATTACCAGAGGCGATATGTTACCATATGTTTACCCAATCAGATACACTATATGTATATTATATATCACATTGATATGGTAGAAATATATCAGATATTTGTATTAATGATATATCACATCACTAATATTTGTATGATATATTTACCGTATACACTATATGTATAGTATTTCTATCTTCAGATATATCATACATATATATATATACTACTCCACTATTCATATACCATACAATCCCTCCCCCCTAATATTAAACACCCCCTTAGAAACCATGGTGTAGTAGGGAATTTCCAATTGGGACCATTTATGGAGTGTTTTTCATATTAGGGGCATGGGACTATAGCTACAAGGTGGTGCCCCCCAAGTTATAAGATGGTTTATAATCCCATTAACTATAGATATATCTACCATAAGTCCTAGTTATTAGAGTTATAAACCAACTTAGCTATCTTGGGGGCACCACCTTGTATCTATATGGGACAAATATATGTCCAGCCACGGCTTTCGTTTTTGAAAGCCGCCAGAATGACGCTGAACCAGCTTTTGGTGGAGATGGATGGCTTCGAAAACAACACCGGTGCGCCCAAAGAAAGACGGCACCAAAAAAAATGTGTTTTTTTTCTGGGAAAACAATAGGGAAACCATAGGGAAATAATAGGGAAAAATGTGTTTTTATAGCCCAATTGTGAAATAATAGGGAAACAATAGGGCTATAATAGGGAAATAATAGGGATGAGAATCAAGATATGGTATATAATCAAATATGGCTGGCTGGGAAATCTCCGAACCAAATGGACATTTGAGTAATATAAAACATCTACTTAAATGGTGTTTAATAGGGTTGAAGATGGAGATATACCCTCCTGTAAACTAGCATAGCTATGAAAAATCAGCGCGTTTGAGAGGTAAAGCATCGAACTAGATGGCCAGTTTCTTCCATATCTATGTGAGTTTGTTGGTAGAAAAAAACCTGACAGCTGGTTTTTTTAGTGGATTTTTTTCCCCACCCAACGAACAATGGGGGCAGTTCCCCATGCTGATGTAGCTGACACACTTGGGTAAGCTGTTGGATGGGTGATGGTTTCAACTTCCATCAAAAATCGAGGCAAGACTTGGGGGTTGATGATAGTAGGCCTTATATATGGTAGGTACCTCCAATAAATCGGTTCCTGAAATGACCATTGAACAGAATTTTGGGGGTTGATGAACAGAATTTCGGGAATTGACCATAGTTGACCACTAAAAGTGACGAAAAAAAACCGACTTGTGATGGATGGGTGAATCATTTAATCCTTCATGCCATTTGTGGTTTGATGTGGAATAGTTATCGGCTTATGATGAATGGGAATTCCAGGATCCTAAAATGGAGGTACTGTACCATATAAGGCCATAATTTGGGGGTATATCCCCTTACATAGGCCTTATATATGGTAGGTACCTCCAATTTAGGTTCCTGAAATGACCATTGATTATTAACAAAAAACCGACTGAACATCGATCGATGTTGGCTCATCCCCGGAGCTTGTAATGCCATCTGCCTGTGAATGGAATGGAATTTAAATCCTGCCCAGTCAATTTCTATGGTAGGGATATTATGTAATAGGGATAGAATGGTATATTAAGAGATGGTAATCAAGATATGGTAATATGTTTTTATATCCCTATTATCATATATAGAATGGTACCATATTAAGAATCAAGATATGGTAATCAATCATGGCTAGCTGGGAAATCCCCAAACTGAGTTAAGCTTTGTAGTTGCGAATTCATCTAGAAATAGGCTGGTTTACAGCCATGTGGACGATGACGCAGGGGTAAACCGCAGAGAAAACAGAATTCAACCTATGACATTAAATGTCTGGTTGGTGGTTTGGAACATGAATTTTTTGACTTTCCATATATTGGGAATGTCATCATTTTTAAGAGGGGTAGGTATACCACCAACCAGATGTGAATGAAGTTGAATAGTCAGTTCTAACAATGAGAAAATGCTGAGTCTCCCCATCTATAGAATCTATATCCCCAGCAATAAACCTCCATTGAGTTCGGGGATTTTCATCGCCATATACTTGATTCCCCAAAAAAATGACGGAGTTTTGGACCCACCACTGTGGATATTTTCCAGAGTGCTTTTTCCTTTCAGAAAGCTGGTAGCTCTCCAAGATCCCCACCTTTGCAGCATGCCCGATGTTTGTTTGCTTGATCCAATTTAGAATGCAAGACATGGCTTGCTGGAAAATCAGCCTTTTCTGGATGATTTACCTGTTGAAAGTGGTGGTATGATTGGTCCAGGTGAAATTCGAAGGGCAGGATTGGGGCGTTTTCCATTGGATCTTCCTAGCACTAGGTGTGGTGGTGATTTGCGCTACCAACTTTCCCGAGTCCCTAGACAAGGCAGTTGGTTTCACATTTTCGGGTGGCTCCGGCCATGGGATAACTGGCCATGAAGATTGGGAGAAGGAGCCGGGGATTGTCAATAATGTCAACCAGGATTAACATATACATTTGCAACTGAGGGATTGTCAAAAAATATGAATAAACATGAATAAACTAAGATTTACAATTGAATTGAGGGGTTATCCCAAAAATTGATGAATTACTGTCAAACTATGTACCACCGCTCTGAACAAACTGGTGGATGCAAAATCCTGAGGCAACGGTATCTTTCAACATTGCTGTCACTAGATGAAAAGCGTCATGACTAATCCTTCTCCCCAACATTGAATGTGCACCCCAACGTGGACTTCAAAATGAAAAGACCTTGTGACCTAAACCATGACCTTATGGAGGTAGTGTTTGGGTTGAAGAGATTGCATTGATGGGTCTTTTTGTGGCCATGGATCTTGATAGAAATTTGCCAAAGAGTTCACCCCAATTCCGAATCGGAGGCAAATGGGCTGCTCACAGTCTTTCATTGCGGGTGCAACTTCGAATTCAGTTGAACTTGGCGAACGGCGAGTGAATTGGCCGATTGTTTCCACTTGACATCAATGGAGAAAGATATAGAAGTATACTACTATACTACGAGGCGAAGAAATCCAAGATTTGAAATTGGTGATTCACCACGGAAGATTTAATTTAGATCTCTTGTTTGCCGACATGTTATGGCCACTGCTTACCTTCAAACTGACTCGCCCTTCCTGCCCAATAGGTGTTGCATATCTTCAAAGATATCATGGAAGATAATCTAGAATACGTATATAGAATATATTTATAATTAGTTATCATATTGATATATGGCAGTTTTTAGAATACGTATATAGAATACGTATATCGAATATATATATAATTATATGTATAATTATAGAATATATTTATGTAATCATATTTGTAGTACTAACATATATACATAATCATATCGTATTCATACATATATATAATATTGTA
>CAMXCT020001825.1:0-15000 GCA_947184155.2 Cladocopium goreaui
CTTTTCCTGCGTTTCTGCGCTGCCAACTGCCACCCTGCTCGTGTCCTCTTGGAGCCGGCTTTCGTTCTGCACCGCTTCGGTCCAAGCTGGAGTCCAAGGACCGTGTCGCAGGGCTAAAACACCATGGCAGTGAAGGACGGATTGGGCCCGCGGCCCGTATCCCAGACTGCCAAACGTCACTTTGTGAACCGACTAGAAACCAGCTCCAAACCTTGACTTTTCCTGCGTTTCTGCACTCCCAACTGCCACCCTGCTCGTGTCCTCCTGGAGCCGGCTTTCGTTCTGCGGCCCGTAGCCCAGAGTGCCAAACGTTACTTTCTGAACCGATTAGAAACTAGCTCCAAACCTTGACTTTACCTGCGTTTCTGCACTGCCAACTGCCACCCTGCTCGTGTCCTCCTGGCGCCGGCTTTCGTTCTGCACCGTCCAAGCTGGAGTCCAAGGACCGTATCGCAGGGCTAAAACACCATGGCAATGAAGGACGGATTGGGCCCGCGGCCCGTATCCCAGACTGCCAAACGTCACTTTCTGAACCGACTAGAAACTAGCTCCAAACCTTGACTTTTCCTGCGTTTCTGCTCTGCCAACTGCCACCCTGCTCGTGTCCTCCTGGAGCCGGCCTTCGTTCTGCACCGCTTCGGTCCAAGCTGGAGTCCAAGGACCGTGTCGCAGGGCTAAAACACCATGGCAGTGAAGGACGGATTGGGCCCGCTGCCCGTATCCCAGACTGCCAAACGTCACTTTCTGAACCGACTAGAAACTAGCTCCAAACCTTGACTTTTCCTGCGTTTCTGCATTGCCAACTGCCACCCTGCTCGTCTCCTCCTGGAGCCGGCTTTCGTTCTGCACCGCTTCGGTCCAGTCCAAGCTGGAGTCCAAGGACCGTGTCGCAGGGCTAAAACACCATGGCACATGGCAGGAAGGGACGGATGGGGCCCGCGGCCCGTATCCCAGACTGCCAAACGTCACGTTCTGAACCGACTAGAAACTAGCTCCAAACCTTGACTTTTCCTGCGTTTCTACACTGCCAACTGCCACCCTGCTCGTGTCCTTCTGGAGCCGGCTTTCGTTCTGCACAAACTCTTCGCCCCTTCTGGCATCTTGTTGCTAGTAAAGCCTCCTCTGACGCGCTCCCCCTGCTGACGGCAGGGGTCGGCGGATTCCCACCCCCATGGAACTTCAAATTGACTTGGACTGTCACGTGGATCAGATGATATCAAAATTCTCACCCCCATGTAACTTCAAATTGACTTGGGCAGTCCATTGTGTTGCACAATTAGTTTCCGAATCTGCGGTCTTAGTTTCCGAATTCGCGCTTTTAGTTTCCGAATATATCCGAATCTTTGTTTCTGAATCCGCGGTTTCAGTTTTTTAGTTTCCGAATCCGCGCTTTTAGTTTCTGAATCTGTGCATTTAGTTTCCGAATCTATCCGAATCTTTGTTTCTGAATCCGCGGTTTCAGTTTCCGAATCTTGGTTTCCGAATCCGAGTGTGTGTTAGTTCCCGAATCCGCGGCTTTAGTTTCCAAATCCGTGTTTTTAGTTTCCGAATCCGCGCTTTTAGTTTCCGAATCTGTGCATTTATAGTTTCCGAATCTTAGTTTCCGAAGTTTCTGAATCTTACTTTCCGAATCCGCGGTTTTAGTTTCCGAATCCGCGCGTGACCGTGGTAAAGTCATGGCAGCATGCAGGAATGAACTTGTGTGAGTTCACCATCCGTGCCATGCATTCTCCGTACCCCGTCAGGGCCACAGCTCCGATGGTTGAAGTTAAGAAGGTTGCGCCAGATGCGGAACTCAAATCAGGGCGCAAACTTGAGATTGCGTCGAATCTGCGGGTAACCCTCTCAGACAAGAGTTGGCTGATTGTGCCAAGGGGATCTTCCATCAAAATTGAGGGCAGAGCTTTTGTGGGTGCCGGAGGCATCCCGCTGAACTTGCACGTCTCCTGTGACTTTCTGGAGCTGGAAGTAGTTCAACAGTTTCTCAAGGGCATGCAGCCTACAGGCTTGTCCAACGACGACGCCGAGACAGTTTTGAGGTTGCTGAACCTGTTAGGCACTTTAGTGTGGATGGACAAGCCCGAGCTTCGAAACCTTGTGCTGCTAAATCCACGTCGAGTTGCAGTTGCAATGGCATCATTAATGACCATTTGCTTTGGCCAGGAGAACTTTGAACACAGAGATATGATGATGATTGAGCGCAAAATCACTGAACATCGTAGTGACCTTCTTCGATTCCAGTCAACAGGGATCGCAACGCGCAAGTTGATCAGAGGACTTTGGAAAGAGGACCCCAGGGTCCAAGTGCTTTCAAACCTTGTGTCTTGTGTTGCACAATGGTCAAAATAAATTGGGAAACTGTCGCAAGTTACAGTAGTAAACAGGCAGGGTAATCCTCGAGGGAAACACAGAGAAGGCTAAAGGCATGATAAATTCATGCCCTACGAGCCTTGGCACGGATTTTGGTCAGCTTGTTGAGAAATCAGCTTGGTGTTGCGGGTATCAAATGTGAAGATATGTACAGTAGAGATACTCTACCAGGAAATCTCAAAGCCTATAGCCTATGGATCCTATGGGGGCTATTTTGGCTTCCAACCACCTCCAAAAGGCCCTATGCTGCTGTCAACACACTAGTAGCATCCCGTTGTCCTTTACTCAAACACTGCTAGAGGGCCAAAAACCAGCCACCTGAGGATAAAACAGGGCTTGCCATAGAATTTAGGTGCGCAGTTCTTTTCATGTAGAAGTTTGTTCCATTTGATTCCTTCACATCTGCCTGAGATAGCCTTATCGATGCCGTTTTTGAACTTCCTGTTCGCAAAGCTCCAGCAAAGCTTTGGTGAACGGCGGGTAGGATAGGCGAAAGTTTGTGCAGGTGTGTATAGGACTCGTGTGAGTTGGAGTCTAGTGGTTGGAGTTGTGCTCATGGCGTCATTAGTTTGAACCAGTTGCGGTAACTTGATGGCGTTTCATTTTGCCCGCAAGTTTCGCGCGTTGCAGTGTTTGTGTCCATTTGGTTTCTTCCTTTTATTTTATTTTGGAACACGGTGAGTTGTGCAACGTGCGTTGAGCTGGAGGGATTTGTGCCTGCAATCGCAAGGAGTTTCCTGAGGAGAGCCAGCAAGAGCTGATACGGCAGATCTTGATGGAAAAACACCTGATGTTCGAGCGACTTGTTCAGGATGAGTTCGTTCTTCCAAGTTGTTTACCCGTTGCACACAGCGCAGAAGAGGTCGTAAGAGAGGCAGGCAAAGTCTTGTACCTTGATGTCGGTGGTCTTTTGTCCCCGAATTTCTTCCCGGCGTTGGCGCAGAAGATGTACAGTTGCCAGATCAAGAACGAGTCTGAAAGCACATGGAAACCAGGACCGCCCCAAGTCTTCCGGAATCGCGGGCACTTTCATGCAGGCACTTGTTCAGTGTCAGTATCTGTATTTCCAGTCAGTTTGTGCAGAAGCTCCAAGAGTGTATTGCGAATCGTTGTTCAGGGAGGCAACGAACTGAAATACGAAGAAGTTGCCCAAAAGGTGAAACATTTGCTAGAGAGAGATATTTTTGGCTTCAATCCTGGATGTGAAACAGATCCTGCCTCCTTTTTTCAGTTGAAAGCTGTCCCAAAAGAGAACGATGATTTTGAAGGCATTGATTCAGCACTTTGCATGACTGTGGGATGTCAGCAAACATGCTCTCTCTGTAGACTCCGGGCCTTATTGGAAGAGCGTTTCCTACCCGACTTGGACAGTGCACTCCGCTCTGTTGTGCAAAGGGCTGCCATTTTTGGAAGGCACACACGACCTGCGGGCAGCTTCCGTTTCAAGGCTATGAAATATCCTGGTGATGTTGACCTGGAAGAGTATTTGGCCATAGATGCCAACAGTCGAGATGAGGCCCTGACAGAACTTTGCAGGACCATTCAGACGCAATATGGGAATATCACTGGGGCAGGTGGTGTGGAAATGTTTTTCGGTGGATTCAAAGCAGGTTTTGAGCCCACGTCTGAATGTAGCGGTGCAAAAAAAGAATACCTGAGTTGGACGCAACAAAACATTTTGTGCTCGTCAACTGAAGATACAGAAGCTTTGAAAAAAGCTTTGGGAGAAGGTCATCATACTTGGACTGCCAAGCTTGACATGTTTGCAAAAGTGAAACTTTTTGAGGATTCCGAAGAGACACCTCGCTATTTCGAGGTTACCAATGTCCTGCGAGCTGGTTGGTTCAAAGGGCCTCAACCTATCCAGCCGATCAGCGACGAGAAGGATTTTTTGCAGTCAGTTGAGAAGAATTTGGCGAAGTTTTCAGGCGAGGAACCCAATGCAATGAAGTACGTCAAGCGCCTTTGGGAGAGAAGTGCCTATTTAGCGGAGCGAGGATTTGACTTGGAGTGGAACTTGAGCATTTTGGAGGCTCTCCGCCCGCTGCTTGGTCACTGGGTCGCTGAACTCAATCAAGTTGCGGCGCATGTCGAGACCATCATCAACATGATGCAGTCTTCCCACGAGTTGTTTGAACATGCATGTGCCGACCTGCCCATACTTCGCCGCACAGCAGCATGAGTTGTTTGTGCATAATGTATAATAAAGTGTTTGTTGTTTCCCCTTTGGCAAAGACGATGTAATTTTGCATTCTGATGCATTCTTGATAATGTGCAGTGGATCGTTGCTTGATGTTTTAGAGGTCAGAACTTGAGCAGATTGAAGTCTCGGCTTCACAACATTGATGAGTCAGAGAAGCAGGCTGCAGAAGATGGGCGCGACAGCATTGCAAAAGCAATGGAGTACATCCCGGAGCTGCTACCAGAATCGCCACCAGAAGCTGCGAAAGAGAAGGACATGTTACGTACCCTGCGAAAAGCACAGCTGTTGTTGGAAAGCTGCGTTGAGACCGTCTTGATCGGAAAATTGGGTTCTTTCGAAGTTCCATTGGCCAAACCACTCGGCAAGCTCTGGACGTTTCCATCAGACCACCCTCCCATTGCAGCTATGCTCAAACTCTGTGAGAACTCCATCAAGGTTGCTTCCTGGAATGTTCTGAACCGGAACTATTATAAATACATAGATAAAGACACACAAGGACTCAAAGGCTCGAAAATAACAATGCAGCATGAAGCTGGTACAAGAGAGAGCAAGATCATTGAGAAGATCGAAGAGATGCTACAGAACGATTTCCGAATATTGTGCTTACAAGAATGCTGGCCGGAGTTGCTTCAGCAGCTTGGAGAAGCTTTAGAGGAAAGACAACCTGAAGTTCAGATGCGCTGCAGCGGAGAAGACAAGAACCAAGAGGCAATACTTTGCATGTGTTAGGACATCTTGTTTTCCATATCCAACATCCAACAGAAAATCGCAGCATTTTGCCTCATACCTCTGGCAATTGTTGGACTCAGCATTTGTATCCGCCCCTTGCAGGCAATCCTTTTCCATTCGGAGCATGTTTACTACCGGGAACGTATTCATTTTCATCGCGCCTTCAGAGAGAATTCCAAGAAGGCGGTTTTTTTGCTTGAAGCTGGTACCATACACTTAGCCGGTGTAGGCAAGGTTTTGTTTCTTTCTTCTTTTGCCAGTGCAGGTGGTGACTGAGGCCCATTTCCACCATGCTGGAATGGGCCTTTTGCGTGTTGTGACAACGTGCTTTGGCTGCACCTCTTTCCAAGAGGGTGTGTGAAACCGCTCCACTCAATGTGAACTGCACACTCAACACCCCTCCGTCAAGGCATCTACCCGGTGCTCCTTTTGGGCGCGCTCGCAAAGAATTTGCCGATTGCATAGCTGGGATTGTCAAGGGCGAGAAGCTGCCAACGGTACTGCTGGCAGATCTGAACTTTCCCGAAAAGGCCTTCTAAGGAAAGGGTGTGAGCGGCACGAGTGACAGGATATGACAGCAGGCCCCAAGACCCTTGAAATCCCTTGAAGTATGCTTAAATGGTCAACAGCGTATGACAAGCATTCTGTGTCCTTCATCTTTTGTTTTAGCAGAAACGTTTTCGTCTATGAACAGAGATAAAAGGGTACCACTTTCGAGGATTGAATCGCTGCAGAACAGCCATTGCTGCAGATAGCACAGTACCTCCACGTGGCAGGCCATACAACCTCTTTTGCTTGATCATGACCTTGACGTATCCTTCGTCCCGACACCTTACCCAACGAACATTTGCCAGGCCTGTCAGTCAAGAGTCGAGTTAATATTGAGCAAGCATATGGCATATGGGCTCCCGATTTTGATAGTGATGAGGACTTCTTTAACAAACCTTAGTGGCGCCGGGAGCTAATAAGATGGCGTTTATAGGTTGCACACAGACAACAGGAAACTACACCCAGAAGTGCTTGCACGGACGTTCAACCATTCTCTTTATTCCGCACTCAAATCTGTGGATCCGGTACCGTTGAGCCGCTCCAGTTTCTCACCACTGGCTGGTGCTTGATAATGTGCTTTGAATGCCTGCCTTTGTGTTCAGGGGTCCTTGCTGCCGAAGAGGATTGATAGCATTGCAGTCATCAACCACGAGGCAGGGGCTTTCCAAGATGCCGTAGCATGGACTTGCACCTTACATGGTCTCACCACGTGGTTAAGGTCAAAGGCGCAAAGCTCCAAGCCACAGCTCTGAAAGCTGAAGACGTCCTCGATGGTCTCAGAGAAGTTGTGGACCTCTTGAAATCCAGGCCCATGCTTTGATGTTGCCTCAAACTTGTGCTGCGGGCTGTTGCCATATTGCAGATGGCTGATCTTAAGTTCAAAATGATTGGTGGTTGGCTTTGGTCTGTCCCATCCACAGCATCCGAACATATACGAACATCCTACTCTACAAATCCAACAAGTCCATGAAGCAGGGGAGTTGTAATGGGGTGTCGTTTGTTCAAAGCCCACAGTTGCCTTTGCTGTCAGAAACGTTTGTCGCTAATTGTTGTACAGGTCAGCAGAGCCATGGACGCCAACGCGATACCAATCAGATAAGGCTGGCCAAGCGATTTGGGAATCGCTTTGCCTCATGAAGGTCTGCAGGAGTTTGAGAAATGGGGACGAACATCTCGACGGGTGGCTCAAAAGAAAATCGGATTTGGTAGTGGAACTTGTAGAAGCTGGTATGAAACTAAGTTCAAATACAAAGCAAAAGTATAGATTGAACATGATTGAACGACAATTATCCCTGAGTGACGCCTGAGTCAGAAAAAAGAATTAAACAGCAAAATAATTTCACAAAAGGACATGACATCATTCCAAGCAGACTAGGCGGCTTTAGTTGTTGCATCATAGTTGCAGAATCATGCCTGTAAACAGAGGATAAGGTGTGCGCCGTGCGCATGGGTATTTATCATGGCCAAAGCTTCGTCCGTGCCACCACCCCTGCCGCCGCCATTGCAGCAGAAGAAAATCAATAGGAGAAACCTTCGACATAAAATCTGCTCAGGGATGCATTTGTTGATTTCCCAGGTTCAGTGAATATCTGTTTTTAGATCTTTTTGTAGACATGTCATTGTAAAATATACTTAAGAGGAAACTTCGATTGTTATTGGGACATGAAGCAGTCAAATCTTCATGTTGGGGATGGATCCATCTCCAGATCCATCTCGCTGTGCAAGACGTGTGCCGTTCTGCCAGGCATCAGCTGCCTCGACTGACATGCGATCGGTGGGGAACTCAGGATCTTTGGGATGGATCAAAACTAATTGTCATATGTTTTGGGGTATGAAAATCAATCAACATCAGCTAGTTTGGTGCCAACTGACCCATAACATCCCAAAACCACATTGTCCCTCGAAAACAATTTCCGTATTCAAACAAGGACTGCAATCTTGTTTCGAATCGCTCCATTGATTCAGGATTTTGGGTACTTGTGGACATTGTACTTGTCTTTGCACACCATTCGAAACCTCAGTGTGTCTATGACTGACGCTTTGGAAGCTGCTGCCAGTTCTTAGGCGGCGGCACAGCAAGGACACTTGTTGTTGAGCGCACGCTTCAACAATGATGAGATTCTTGCCTCAAACAGTTATTGATTGATGTGTTTTAATGTGTGGTTTTGGGGATCGGATCTGCTTTGAACAGGGGGCGACATAGTCAAGATTTCCAATGCTTCGTGGGGTTGATGACTGAGGGTTATTGCGTATATGAGGGCAGTGAAGAAGCAGCTGGAAGCTCGAAACATACCGGTTTTCGTGGTTGAAGCAACCGTCGGCCAAAGTTTTGCTGACCTGACACGGATAGGATTGGCCCGTGCCAAAGGCATGGTAACATTTTGCACCTCAGAATATGGTGCATACACTGGTGTAAGATATGAAACTTTCCATGAGCTTGAATTTGCTCGTGGCCACAAGTTGCCCTTGTTTCCGATTAGGCTCTGTGATGAGTGGCCACCAGCGCCGCAGAACAACGAACGAGGCATTTTTCAGAATCAATTGGTGTTCAAAAAGGGCCTGGTGTACATAGATGATCGGCAGATGACTCGGGCCCAATGGGTTGCTGATCAGATTGCTGAATCAGTGGCGCGCATTGGAATCTTCTCCAGCTAAACTTTCTTCAAATAGATTGCTACAGAATTATGCTTGAAAAATCAGAGCAGATTGTTGGAGAATGTTCCTGGAGCCTCCTCAGCTCATTCTTTCTCTGCCACTCAAGTCGCAAAAAGATGCGCAGAGCATCCGATACAGACGCTGTCACAAGGATTTATATTAAACATAGTTGAAACGGATAGGTTTCCAGTTTTGACTGGACTTTTGCCCATCTTAGGGAGCCCATGATGTCAAAGGCCTAAAAGACTACCGGTATGCCAATTGGCGATCCCACCTCGTGTCACATTTGTTCGCTCCGAAGTCAACGTTGTACTTGGCCAAGCTCACAGCTTGTCAATGAGGGTTCGACATTGATAGGGAGTAGGGACTCAACCTTTGCAGCTCATTTGGGACCTGTACAGACATTTGTCGAATCTCCTTTGCTCATTCCCTTCCTTGCATAGCGCACTCTGCAGCTCCACAGTGGAACAAGGCTTGATGATGTGGACTGTGGAACCTGTGTGGCTAAACGCAGGCAGCTGGGACCCGGCTGCGAGCAGTTTCCAAAACCTAGCGGAGTGGTTTTTCCAAAACCTAGTGGAGTGGTTTTGCTCAGCTTATAGCCCTATATCAGCCCCATATCAACCCTATCTTCCAATTTGGTTGATCCACATTGATCCACTGCGGTGGACTTTTTCTGCTTCAGATATCTTCAGATTGCGCTCACCCACGTGCCCTGCTGCAAGGCTGACATAACAGCGATGCCATTCTGGACTTGATCAAGTTTACACAGGCGAGTAACCGATGGTTGGCGTGCGGCATGCCTGACATGGACACATCATATGTGGACATATTGGATGGTGGAGTTGGAGAAAATTACCATAAGGGCGAAGCAGATGCTTCGGAGAATTGCATCAATACCTGCCTGTGCCAGCTGAATGTTAGCGACGCGGGCACACTACTTACTGTTGAAAGCCAGTACAACCACAAAGTGCAATGTGAATGTATGTTTTTTGAGATTGGTTTCCCTTCCAAAAACAGTACCTTTTCCATCCTTTTCCTGGATTTTCCTGGCAGATCTGACCCTTCAACCTCAGCTCATAGGGTCTCGCAAGGCCAGTACCAAGAGCGCCCTGCTGTCTGCAGTTTGACGACCGAAAAAAGATGCGGACGGTTGGTCAGTGAAGTGGTTGCCCAGTCAAAGCCCAATCAACCCGGAAGATATATCCCCAGTTATATCTCAGTCGGTTGTGGGCATTAATGATCTGGTCGTTGCATGATTCTATGGCTGCGGTGGAAACATCAGCACGAAGAGCAGCGGGCAAGCTTTCTGGAAGGTTCCAAGCAGATGAAGGTAGATTTTTCATGTTTGATGACGTTGGTGATGATGATGAAGATGATGAAGTGGTCTTGCCGTCTTGCCCCTTTTCTCAAGGTTCATCCCTTCCTGTGTCTCAAACTTACGAATGCATCCCAGATCGTAAGGTATTAGTTTGTAGGGGTTTGCCCTTCATGACTTTCAGAAATGCCTACCTGATCTCAGAAATGCCTAGGTGATTTGAACATGACATAGGCATTTCTGAAATTTAGGTAGGCTAATCTGAAATTTGGTAGACTAATTTGTTGTCCAAAACGTTGTGCAAACAAATGTGGTTTCATATTTTTTTACAAAATATTTTTTAAAAAAAGACAAAATATGTTCAAAAAGATAAAATCTAAAATATGGTAAAACGTTGATTGAACGTTTACCTGCTCACGATGCTAACACGTTGTGATTACGTTGGCCAGCTCAGTGTGCAGCTGAGTCATTTGTGTCAATTGTATGAACTGATGAGAGAAACTGGGCATGGATTTGACCTGTTTAGCATGGAAATTATGATTGCATGAACCACGTATGGTCCATCCATTTTCCATCTTTATCACCAAAATGGAATCACACCTTAACTTCGAGGCCTTAACTTCGAGCCTCAGGGTTGTCAATTTTGTCCTGGTTTGTTATTTGTTTGTCATGTGCTGTCATTGTTGTCATTTTTGTGATCTTTTGTTGTCTTAAAACAATGAGTATCGATGTTGCTCCCAGAACATAAATGTCCCTTGTCAAAACACATAGATTTTGTTTAATTTAATATAATATTACTTATTAGGTTTGCATTTTCAAGCTTGCCTAAGAGTCAGGTATGCAAAATGTAGTGGTTATTTCCAGTACGAGTGTCGTGTAAAAGTGTCCCAGAAGAGTGTCACAAAATCATAGCGGGAGCGCCGCTCATTTATGGACACAGCCTGCCACTAATTTACGGACATAGCCTGCCACTAATCTATGGACATTACCTTCCAGTAATTTTTGGACATAACCTGCCACTACTTTATGGACACAACCTGCCAAGATTTTATCGACATAACCTGCCACTAATTGATTGGCATAGCAACTAATCTATGGGCATAACCTACCACTAATCTACAGACATAACGCCGACCCCGGATGGATCAGTCAACTCGGGCAGCAGTGTCTTGCGAGAGTGTCCACACCACAAGGTTGTCCCACAGGCTGCCACTAATTTCTGGACATACCCTGCCACTAATTGTACGGACATAACCTGCCATTAATTTATGGACGTAACTTGCCACTAATTTGTGGGCATAACCTGCCACTAATTTATGGGCATAACTTGCCACTAATTTATTAATAGCTTCCCTTACCCCATTGTGTCACCCCCTTGTCTGTCAGAAGGCACGTCTTCATCCACTCCGCCGGGAGCCTTTAGGAGGGTTACAAGATTTGTTTTTATATATTTTTTTATTTAGGATCCTTTTTCTGCAGGGTAGGATTTTTGTTCTTGGCATCCAGGTTCGTGGCTTCACTTGGTTAGCTAATACGGTTGTCTGCATCCTCACTTCATCTGGCCGTTGCCACTGTAATGCGTGTAGCGACAGAAGGGGGAGCTAGGATGATGAGGGGAGCGAAAGAACCAATAAGCAGACTAGTAATTTTCCGTTTGGTTTGGGACTTTGGGGGGCGCCTTTTTGACCTATTTTTGGAGCCCCTTTTTGGGGCTAAAAAGTCGCCCCTTTTTAATCCCCAAAGCAGTACCAAACCAACGGGAAAATTACCAAAGCAGACCCTCACACCCTAGAAACATCCTTTACGAAAAGGTTGAAAAAACTGTTTTCGTTTTATGGCTCAAGCGACGACGGCGACAGTGGAAGGAACAGCACTTGGAGTGCAAAGAGTGGCAAATCTTAGGCGACGCCATTTTTTCATCCCTAAACTCTATAAATGGCACTTAGGGACACTAAATTTAGCATACCTCACTTCTAGGCAAGCCTAAACATGCATACCTAAACTCCATTAATTCCATTTAGGCACACTAAATTTAGCATACCTCACTTTTAGGCAGGCACTCTTGCCACGATACTCTTGTGGACACTCTCGCGAGACACTGCTGCTCCAGTTGACTGATACATCCATGGTCGGCGTTAAGGCCACAAATTAGTGGTAGGTTATGCCCATAAATTAGTGGCAGGTTACGTCCATAAATTCTTGGCCGGTTATGTCCATAAATTAATGGCAGGTCGCGTCCATAAACTATTGGCAGGTAATTTCCATAGAATAGTGGCAGGTTATGTCCATAAATTAGTGGCAGGCTATGGGACACTCTTGCGGGACAGCAAGAAACTCTTGCCACGACACTCTTGTGGACACTCTTGCAAGACACGGCTGCCCCGCTTGACAGATCCACCCGGGTTCGGCGTGATGCCCATAGATTGGTTGCAGGTTATGTTCATAAATTGGCAGGCTACGTCGGTAAATTACTGGCAGGTAATGTCCATATTCGTGGCAGGTTATGTGCATAAATTAGTGGCAGGTTGTGTCCATAAATTTAGGGCAGATTATGTCACATATGTCCATTAAATAGCAACACTTCTGCTATGATGCTATGACACAGTTTTGGGACACTCTTACAAGACGCTACTACTGGAGATGAGCCCTAAATTGAGCATCCCTGACATGCAGGCAGGCACTCTTGCCACGGCACTCTTGTATAAACTCTTTTCCAAATGTTTTCCATGTTGCAACCTTCAAGCTTAAGGTTCAAGAAAATTCCGCGCGCAGCGCGGAAAAAAATTCTGTAAGTATTCACGCTACGGTACTATAAGCAAAAACAGTGTTTCATGAAACTTTTCTGTAAGCATTCATGCTGCGGTACTATAAGCAAAAACAGTGTTTCATCAAACTTTTCTGTAAGTATTCATGCTGCGGTACTATAAGCAAAAGCACCATTTCATCAATTTTTTTTGTAAATATTCACATCTGTTTGCTTTCGGTTTCAAAAAGTTTGCAACAGCGTTACATTTTTTCATGCCTTTGGCACTGTCAGCAACTACCAGTTTGCTTCAAAATGTCTCAATCTGTCCCAATATGTCTCAAAATGTCTCAAAATGTCTCAAAATCAACTCAATTTTTCTCAAAACTCATTTTGAGACATTTTGAGACATTTTGAGCAATTTTGAGCAAATTTTGAGCAATTTTGAGCGGATTTTTGGGGCAGGTATGAGACATTTTGAGACATTTTGAGTTGATTTTGAGCAATTTTGAGCAATTTTGAGCGGATTTTTGGGGCAGGTATGAGACATTTTGAGACATTTTGAGTTGATTTTGAGCGGATTTTTGGGGCAGGTATGAGACATTTTGAGACATTTTGAGCAATTTTGAGCAATTTTGAGCGATTTTGAGCGGAATTTGTTCGGCCAGCAATTTGTATATTTGAATAGTCCTTTCAATCTACATGTCATTCCTGCACAATTGGAATTCACAAATTATGGAGATTGAAGCTAGGTCGTAACGTTTTTGCCCATTTTATTTTAATATTTGTTTTAGTCTAGACGCAATCCTTAGGCCAATTTTGAGCAAACTTTTCTGGCCAGGCCCATTGCGTTTGAATACTTGTTTTGGTCTATAGCAGGCCATTTTCGAGCAATTGAAAAGATTTTGAGCAATTCTACCCACATACCATCCATATTTTATCCATCTATTATTCTTAATTTAGCGTCCATATAACACATTCAATATCGATTTGCGATCAACGTGTTATCCATAAGTTATCCATGTTTTATCCATGTATAGTATCCATTCATTGTCCATTTATTATCCGTTTAATCATTGTTTATCCATTTGTTGTCAATTGTTTATTCATGTATTTGGCATTAATCATGCATTGGATTTAGCTATTTTCAATCTATCATCCATTAATTATCCATTTACTACCCATATATCACCACATATTGTCTTGTGCTCGTCCGTTTGTTATCGATGTACTAGCAATTTATTTTCCATGTATTTTCCATTCTGTCATCATTGTTTCATCCATATGCCATACATATATCGTCCAATATTTTTTTTATTGCTTCCATATATTATCAGTTTCCTTCCATAAAGTTTCACATTTCCGTCCAAATGTCCAAGTATTATCCATTGTTCAGCCATTATATCCAGCTATTATCCATTTGGCTTTATGCATTATCCATGTACCATCCATGCTTTATCCATATAAGAATACTATCCCTTTTTTACCAATTGTTCATCCATGTGCTATCCATCGGAAATCCCTCCTCCAAGATGTTTAAAGTTGAAAAAAGGCAATGCGAAATCCCTCCTCCAACAAAAGGCCAGCGTCTGGGACCAAAAGCAAGGGCAGCATTTTTCAGTATAGACTCAACATAAGGCCAGTATCTAGGACCAAAAGCAAAGTAGAAAGATAGGCCATACAAAATTCCTTGTCCAATCTGTTTGAAGTAGAAACAGGCAATACGAAATCCATTTATTTTTTTATAAATTGAGTATCCATTTATAATCCGTTCATTTCCTGAGTTTCCATTTATTTCCAGTTTACTCGCCAAATATTTTCCAAATTAAATCAAATATGTAGATATTATCAATTTAGTGTCCATGTATTTTCTTTATATTATCCATTTATCATCCACTCATTTTCCATGTGTTATCAACGTATTTTTTACAACTTATCCGTTTATTATCCATACAGCATCGGAAACGACGTACGGCATGGAAAACAACAAATGCAACAAGACTATGCGCAAAATCCTCCACAAATAAAATAAAGTGCGACGTTGATTATTGAACATGCGTGTATTATTGTAAAAATACATCTACATATATATATCTCTCTCTCAAATATATATATATACATTTGTGTATATATGTTCCTTTTGCCCATTGCATGCCTACGCAGAATCACACATGTGTGCCAACATGTGTCAAAAAACGAGCCTTCAAAACAAACCTTACAAAACCACAGTCTCCACTGAAACTTTGTTCCCTTAACTAAAGTTTGTTTCTTGCGCAAACAAACCTCAATTACTGAAAAACAAACCTCAATTAAGGAAACACATCGTAATTAAGGTTTGTAAACATAAATGCTAATTAGTTAGTGCCTTTTTCAAAGGATAGGTATGTGTGCACGTCCACACATATTGACTTTCAATTTCCAGGTCCACAACCG
>CAMXCT020001825.1:20000-129775 GCA_947184155.2 Cladocopium goreaui
GACGTTGACGATGTTGACCTGCTGAGCTCTCCAATTCAGATTCGTCGTCTTCGATTGTGGCTGACAGGACTCGTCGCTCCCAAGGACAGCGGACTGGGGTTGGCCACAGCAAATTGTCGTTGAAAATCATGACAGCGCATTTTTTTTTCTCGCACTTTTTGGATGGATCTGCAGATGTAGATGTATCATGATGTATCCCACAGATTCACTACTTCCATCATCTTCCATCTACTTCCACATCTTCAACAATGATAATGTGATAATGGTTGAAATGGTCATCTTCACCGCCACTTGCTCAGGAGGAGGGGCAAGCCCAAGCTCCGCTAGGCGCCAACGCGAGCCACAGATGGTCATTGATGGTGGCAGCATGTGGCAGGTCCGGAGGAAGCCGCATTTCAATATGATCGAGTTCAGAGAGGAGAGGCCTGTAAACTTTGGATCAACTGGAGCTCTTCACCTCAGATTTCTACCGATCTGCCAGGTGGACTCAGCTCGGCTACTCCTGGTCTTTGGCATGGTACCATCAGCAAGGCGACTACAGTAGTGGGCTAGTCAGGTTGTCCATCACAAATGTTATCCAAATGTTCTCCATGTTCTAGACATGTGGATTGGGTCAGGCGACATTTCCACGGCTTTGCTATGCTTTGCCTTTGGCATGTAAAGGTACTTGGATGACAGCACGAGCCGTTTCTTGACGGAGCATGACGAAGGTCGCAATGAAAGCAGGCGCCGTTGCCAGGACAGTGACCCGGGTGACCCGCAGATCTCTGCAACTTGACACACAATATTTTTATAGTTAACCAGAACCGAACGAATGAACAAACATGTATTGTGAATTGTCGCTAATGCTATTATGAATCTATTATCCACCAATTTGAATACAACAAGCATCCAATTCTCACTTGACTTCATTTGTTGACCACCCCAGTTGTGAGTTCGGGATGTTTTGATATGTTGGCCCAGCTATTCTTCAGCTATATCTACCGATTGCAGGGGTGAATTGGAAGTTCACCTGGCATCGCATCGCTATGCGGATGGTGCCTCACCGCTTCACATGGCAGCTATGTTTTTGGGCGTCGAGTCGACGGGGACTGGGACTTTCCGGATGTTTTCATCTGGACTTTCAATGGGGATGACTTAAAACACAATGGATTGGTGTAAGGGAAAATCGTAACCGGAAACCATAGATTTTCCCATTAAAAGAAAGGGGCTTTCCTGTAATTTTTTCCCTTAATCCATTGAAAAACACATTGTAAAGCAAAACAGCCATCATGAATTGGGGGAGTCGGGTTCAGCCCAAACTGTTTGGTGGTGCGACAAATCATTGTGTCGATACAAAAACTGATGGTGTAATACTCCGTAGCTCCTGAAGAAGACTTGGAAGTACACCTGAGGTATCGGAGTAGTACACCTGATTCCCATACCATCCAAGTTATCCAAGGTTTGGCTTTCCTGAAGCCTTGAGATCTTTGTTGCAGTCTGGTGCTGATCTGAATGTCACCAGCCAGTCAGGATGCTTGGAACAGGGAAAAGCGTCTGGTTTTTTCGGAGATTTTCTGGATCTTCGATGTTCAGCACTTCGAATTCTCAAGTCTTAGACCGTGTTCCCCAACGTTCCCCAAGCAGACCAATTGGATCCAATTAGAATCAATTAATCAATGGGAATTCCAGGATCCTAAAATGGAGGTACGTTAGTACCACATGGTTGGCCATATTTTGTGGGGATATTTCCTTAAATGTTGAAACATGTTGAAACTGTTTCACCTCAGTCACCTCAGTTGTCAGGACTTCAAGCCATTCACGCAGCAGCCATTGCGGGCCATGCAGATGTTGTGGAGATCCTGGTGGAACATGGAGCAGATCCCAACTCGCGCCATGGATTTGCCGGAAATTCGCCATTGCTCATTGGCTTCAAAGGGGAATGGATTGGAGTTGGATGATTTTGATTAATATTGTATAATGTTATATGATATGATATGATATATAATATTATATTATATCATCGATATCTTATATTATCTTTTATAATATAATTATATATTATATATTATAGTATTTGATATTCTTCCGGGTTCTCTAAATTATCGTATTTCCTAATTTATTGTGGATAAAGCCACTTTTTTCAATCTTTTTCCAGGTTTCTCATGTTTTCCCCAGTTTTCCCGGAAAGGTCTGGCATCCCCATGGCGAAAGCCAGGCACTTTGCTGCCGAGATGGGCCATCTGTCCGTGGTGCGTCGCCTCTGCGACTTGAAGGCTGACGTGGAAGCAGAGAAGATGCAGGGAGGTGGAGCATGGGGGGTCACCGGGGCTGCCCCAGGTCATCGAGGTCATGGATGACCATTAAAATGGAAACATGATGACTGGGGGGTTCCATGGTCATGGGGTACCCCTTGATTGATAGAAATGGATGGTTTATTTCATGGAAAATCCCGTTCTCTAATAGCTGGATGATGACTACTAACGGGTACCCCCATTGATGGAAACCTCCATATAGCTTAGTATTGAAAGCCACGGTGGTGACTTTTTTTTGGATCCAGCATTTTAAGAACCCCCCCATGTTATCATGATGATTCACTCGTGGATGGAATGGGTTTTTAGACACACAATCCATATCAGATTGTTGATTAGTTAGATTGTGATATATCCCCATTACCCTCTGGTAATCAAACATGGCTTGTTGGAAAATCGCCCAGCAATACTTTCGATCACCTCATGGATTTTTGACCGTGATATAGAGATAATATCAATGACATCAGCACACAAATGAAACATATATGATTTCACATCCCCACTATGTTCCTAAACATGTTATCATAATTTAATAAGGTTATTTGTGGGAATAGGGATATTACACATGCGGATATTTATCTAGATCGTGGGCACCATAATATAGGTTATAAGGGGAAGTGATGGGAGTATAACCACCAAGGGTCCCGGGTTGGATCAACTCAAGGATTTTCAATCTGAGATATTTGGATATCAATGATATCACGATAGATCCGAAAATTGGGGTTCCATGGGGACATTGGTATGTAGAAGCAACTTTGGTGGATATGTCATTGTATATCACTCACGTGTATCATGGCATGCTTTATATCCCAATGGTATTTCGGGTGGGTCATGACCTGTGATATATAAGCATACCATGTTTGATTCTTCTCAATATATGAACTGACATAGCTAATAATGTAAATCATTGGGAGCTAAACATCAAAAACTGGCTGATGCAACCTTGGGTTTTTTCCAACCATTCACGCGTATCAAGGTGAAACAACGGAGTTGTTGGATTGGAACCATCCTCACTTCTCACCACTAGGATGCACAACCCCTCATCATTGGCATGTTTACTTGCCTTGAAATCAGTAGGTTTTATTTTACTTTAGGATCTATACAAACCATTTACAACATTTTGCCTGCAAACACAGGGGGAGTTTGCCAAACAACATTGAAAGGTGACCAACCGTTTGTCCGACATTTATCAAGGTGGGTTGGAACAGTGTTTGTTCACCCACCTTGAGGCTTGATATGATTGGATACTGGAAGTCCTGGAAGGGCTCGAATCTGTGGTTTGGCCTAATGTTTTGGCCCATCCCGTATGATTTTTTGGCACACAAAACGATTGAAATTTCAAGGCCTGCAATCGACACATGTTTTTTTTTGGAACAGGAGTTGATTCGCCGGGCCCCAATTTGTTGACCATATTTGCCATAGCCTTTGGTAGTCCAACATTTCAGCTAAAAGGCTCGACTATATGATGTTCATTGATTTTCCGATTTTTCCCATAGTTTCCCAAGGTTTCGCATGTTTTTTCGACATTTTTACCATGATTTCCACTTACTCCACGTCTGTAGGTACTGCCCTGCATACAGCTGCAGACACCAACAATGCCGCTGTAGCTCAGGTCCTATTGGACGCTGGGACCATAAATCCTCAAACAGTTGGGATATAGGATAGCCTTACATGATAACATTATAGTATTTCATAATAGTTCATAGTATTTCATAATATTTCATAATAGTTCATAATATTCCATAATATTCCATAATATTTCATAATATTTCATAATAGTTCATATAATATTTCATATTACTACCCGATGATAAACCTGATTTTTATCCTTCTATTATCGTATAACCTCTACTATATTGGTTGCTTTATCGTGAATTAACAACCCCCATGATCCGTAATAATTAGACAAAACATCCTACGGAGGCCCTGTCCAGCAACCAACGTGGCCAATTCTTCAGGTGTCCCTCTGCGCACTGCATATCACTGGATGTTTACCATTCGAGGATGAGTTGGCCAGAACCTGCAGGGGGTCGAAGAAAACATCATCAAATATCGATACCTCAGATTTTTTGATGGATTAGGTCGAAAATTCACAAGAAACACCTATGATTTGTTGATATTTACTGATTTCATGTGATTTTGCCGTTTGAACATGTCAATCTGGATAATCTCTTCATTGAGTTCATAGCCTCCTGCCCTGCCCCTGCCGCCTTTTTTTGGTCCAAGGAAGCTTGCGCTGCGGACCCTGAAGCTCTACTGTTGGGAGATACTGTTCCACTGTATCTGGCAGCCCCTTTGCTGACGAACTTGGTTTATAAATAGCATTTATATTGTGCATTAACTATATTTAACTATGGTTTATTATGGTTTTGCTCAAGTCCCAGTTTATTAAAATGAAGGTGCGGGTCTAATCCGGAAATATCCGGAAATGACATTAAATATCTACAACTGAGTGGCATTAGTTTTGACCTGTAGTGGCCCTTCAATAAAAACTATATCCCTGAGTTGGTTTCTGTGTCTCAAAGCTTGAATGAGTAGAGAGACCTTAGCGAGACAATGGGCCCAGGAATGTGTCCCATCAATTTGCATGGCAACAGGTGGAATGTCAACTTGCTTGTGACAGATCTAAACCTGGTACCGCGTCGTACTCATGGTTTATATCCTCCGGTCATCTAGCGAAAAGCAGCGTTTTGAATAGGTCAAAGAGCTGAATCATCAAAGTCAATGGGCTGTCTATACCATAGCTATGTGAAATGACTAGAGGGTAGATGTTCATTCCCCTTACCACTGCAGTATTTCTGTAGGTTTTTTTAAGGATTCGACCCATCGCCAGGCTGGTCGTGGATTTCCGAAAGTCATCGATGTGCTGATAGCTGGAGGGGCCAACCCTGATAGGTGCCGTGGAATTGGATATGTCGGAAAATCTGGGACGATGGATTGATGGATCTTAGAGTCACTGGTGACTTTACGAAATTTAAAAAAGACTCATGTTCGCACATTGGCATGAACTTTACCAGTAACCTGGCTGGGAGAAAATGCCGATGTAGGTCATGTAAGTGATGGTTAATATCTGGCTGGTGCTTTGGAACCATGGATTTTTATATGATTTTTATGACTTTCCCATCATTTTTTTGGAATGTCATCATCCCAACTGACTTTCACTCATATTTTTCAGAGGGGTTCAAACCACCAACCAGAATATGATTACCCTCCAGTAGTCAAAGGTGGATGGAGAATCCCCCAACTCGCCGAGGCTGGTAGCTGGAAAATCATCGGTTACGAACTGGGAATTTTCCAGCACTTTATTTATGTCACCAGAGGGTATATGCAACATATATTAAGATAGCCTCCTGTAATCAAACATGGTTTGCTGGAAAATCACCCATTTATAATATTTATTTATAGTTGATGGTGAGCTTTTTCAGCCATGGCTGTATCCACATGGATTCGGTTGCCGGTGACTCCGAGTTTGAAGCCGAGGACTCTTCGTTCCAGACGAGTGCGCAGCAAAGGGAAGGCCGCGAATCCTGACTTTGCGTGGAAAATGGAAGGAACCATCTAATTAATTTGGTTTCCCAAGCGCCCACATGTTCAGAATGGCTCCCCAAGATGTCTCAAAGATAGAAATGTAGGTCGCCATCAGAATTGCCAAAAAATCGGAAAAACGAAAAAGGGGTCCATCTGCCTGGGGGAAAATCAGGGATTCTGGACCATTCTGGACCATTCTGGACTAGGTCACCTCAGCTTCTCTGCCCGGCAGCAGCCCGGATGCACCGGGCTGGGAAGAGGGAAATGGTGCGACGCCCTTGTGACTTGTCGAAGTTTTCCAGGTTTGCGCATCGAAGATATGGGGTTTGTTTGGAAATTGCAGTTTTCCATGGGGCATTGAATCATATGAAATCAAACAAAAAACATGGGTCTAGAACAAGATGCAAAGGTGATAGAAGCAACAATCTGAGGATGCATAGATTTGCCATTCATGAGGCATTCACACAGAATTCCATGGGAATTTCTTGGGCCTTTCTTGGGCCTATGTTTAAGGATAAACCTCAAGCAATGACAGCAACGATCCAGGCACAATGCCTGCGAGAACGGCCACCTCTCAGAGACTCGGATGCCAACTCGTTGAAGGAACTGGGAGATAACCATGGGATAACCACTGGGATAACCATGATCAATGTTATCTGATCCCCCAAAAATTCCAGATTTTTGGGTGATTTAAGTCATTGAAGTGAATTGGATCCACATATGGATCCACCTTGGATTTTTTCTCCATCGGATCCTGCGGGATGTGTTCCAACCGATTCTCGGCCCAACTCAGGCTGTAAGAGCCTTGCTGGATGCTGGAGCTCGACAACTGAACACCATGGAAGGCGGCATCCACGCCCAATTTTTTTGGGATGAACCCTAAAAATCTGAGTCTCTTTTGAGGTTCAGTTGGTGTTGGGAAACCCCTCTTTTTGATGTCACAGCCATTCCCTGTGTTTTTCCGATTTTTGTTGATGAACATCCAGGACCATGTTTCTTTCACTCATGACTTCCCCATTTTTCCCAGGGTTTTGTCCCACTTTTCCGGTCCTTCCAGGTGTAACACCTCTGATCACCGCCCTGCAGTACTCTCACCCGGAGATCGCCATGGCATTGCTAGATGGACGGACACCAGCACAGCTGGATGTGACATCTCCTAGAGACGGGTCACTGGGTTGACATCAAAAAACATTGTTCAACTTGTTTTTTGATGATTTCCGGTGCTTTGAAGAGTACCCTCTGGTAATTTAACATAGCTATTGAAAATGACCATTTATAGTGGATTTTCCCATTGAAAATTGTGATTTCCCATAGTTATGTTAGTTTACCAGAGGGTATCATTTTCATGTTTTCTGTTTTTTTTTGATTGGCTTTTAATGGCTTTTGTACTGGCTTGATGCCTTTCTATTTTTGGAAGTGTGGTTGGTGGCATCATGTGCCTCGGTATTCAATTTGAATGACTTTGATCCTCCAGAGCAAACAACAGTCGCAGGATTGGGTGGGGGAAAACCTACAGGTACAGACCCATGATTTCCCGAGAAAACCCATCCATCGAAACGGCCCTCAAGTGGAGTTTCATTGGATTTGGTTAGGGAAAGTCTGAGGAGAAGCCATTATAACCCATTCAATTTGGATGGTCAATGAGTCAAATGAGTCATGGGTTTCCGGTTCAGATGTTCCCGGACTCGAGGCAGTCCGCCCTGCACATCGCCAGCGGCCTGGGCTTCGCGACGGTCGTGGCCCGGATTCTCCACTTGGGCGGCCGAAGCGACGTCCCAGACCGTGCAGGTTGGCCATGGGGTCAATGGGGCCAGCCATAGTGGATCTGGTAACAGTATAGCAGCCCCCCCCAAAATGTAAAACCCAATCCTACTCAAATAGTGATAGATGACTTTTCCATGCTTTTCCATCTTTTTGGAGCTTCCGGATCAGTGAAAACCATCATCATGTCAGGCTTTGTGACATTCATTTTCATCGAGATCATATCGACCATGAATCATGGGTATGCAATGAGAAACAATAGGGAGATAGCCAGTACCCTCTGGTAAACTAACATAACTATGGAAAATCACCATTTTTCATGGGCAAATCCACTATAAATGGTGATTTTCCATAGTTATGTTAAATTACCAGAGGGTAATAGGAGGTGTGTGTGTTTTTTTTTGGTTTGTCCAAAAATGACCAATACAAACCTCAGATTATACACCAAAAAAAATAACGGGAAAAAATGCTGAGGAATCATTGCATGTTTGGCAACACAGGGACATACCAAGTTGTTTCTTCTCGCAGGACACATGGAGTTGAGAAGACTGCTAGGCGCATATAGGTTTCCATTGCCATGGTCGTTTCAAGGGCAAGACATCAACTGATGGTCTCGGGAGTTAACCATATGGTTGAAAAAAATATCTTATCTTCCATATGTTTCACATGGATGATGCCGAGAATCGGACAGTGTCCATACTTTTTCTAAGTTTTCTCTTATTTTTCCTGGCATGATTCATTGGATTGGTTTACGAGACAATTTTCAGGAAACCCTCATATTTTAATGCAAGAATATCATGGTTTCCTTAGTTTCCTGTAGATTTTCCCATATTTTCCCTTAAACCAATCCAATGAATGATTACTTGATGCCAAACCAGGCCACCTACCGCTTGACTACGCTGCAAGTGGCCCTGTGCGTTGGTTGCTGCAGCGTTTTCACGGCAGGGATCGCCGCCTAGAACCTCGGAACGGCGAGTCCAACAGAAAATTCAAGGGGAAGTCTAGAGATATTGTGATTAAAACTAGATATTAGTCTAACATCCTTCATAAACCCATGACGGATCCATGGTGCTGCTATATATGGTAACATGGATCCCATCAATATACCCCCAATGTTAGTATATATATATATATATCATACATGGATCCTATGGGACATGCTTCATAAATGGTGGGTTTCAATGAAATTGGTGATTTTTCCGAAACCTCTTCGGGAATCGATGCGGGGAATTACAGTTTGGGGATGTTTGGGGACCTTAAGTTTCAGGACGAGGAACGGACTTCTGTTTAAAGCTGCATATTTGGCGATGAATTTCCCGAAAAGATGATTGAGATTCCAAAGTTTCTGCAGATGTTTGCAACGAACAGGTCTGCAGGGAAGAAGTATTTGAATATACCCTCTGGTTGTGACTAACATAGCCATGGAAAATCCCTTCTAAATGGAGGTTTCTAGCTGGGAAAATCATCTATTTCTATGGGCCATCTATACCATGGCAAACTGTTAGTCATAACCAGAGGGTATTTGACTTTGGTGCATTTTCTGCGGCCTCTTTTTGTGGCTTTGAAAATCCAAGGATTCCATTGCGCGCTCCTACCTCAGCAGTGGGTTGGAAGAAGCCCTAGGGCAGATCGATGGAGCTGATGTAAGTGCTGTGAAGAAGGAAACCTACAGGTGTGGCTGGTGGATGTGTGGGTGTTCCCTTAAAGATTCCCTTGGAATATCCGAGTAATACATAGTGATAATTATACATATAATTACTGGATACTCCTAAAAGGAGGCCAAACAACACACTCGCAATGCGGCCAGCCTTGCTGTGTTGGCAAACCAATTGATTACGTCATTTGTTTTGGTTGATATAGTTCATAGATGTTCTGTTAATAGTCTGTATTACTTCTGAAAATGCCGGCGTGCAAAGAGGTGTTATAGGCGTTCAGAATTTCTGATGTGAATTCCAGCGTTGTCAGGAAATATTTGGCTGCGCATCACGATGGCACGCTGCCAGAAGAGGTCTCCCGGCTGGCTAGGCTCATCAAAGAGGACCCAGGGCTGGTTCCAACCAGATGTTTGACCTTCAACCGTTTTTGTGTTTTTTTGTCCCAAAAGCCACATGATGACATATCATAAAGAAGGATATTGGGATGGGTTTTAACATGTTTAACTACCCATAAATACCATAAATATTAACCTGGAATGAGACTATCCAGGAACAACAAATGATGCAAACCAAGGGTAGATAATACCTAACATACCACCTTTTTTCATGTTGGTTTTTCCCACCGGATCTGTCGTCTTTCTGCCAGCCGCCGCCGGCCTCGACTCCCATGGCCGCCAGGACGTCGGAGAGATGGCAATGTTTCAGTTCTCTGTGGCTCGATATCTGCTGGCGGGTGCCAGTGATTTACCTACGGCCATCGAGGTCGGACGCTGCGAAATCGAAACGGGAAATCTCCTGACGTTGGTCCGCCATCATTCAATTTATAATACCCATGACGGATCCGGCTGGTGCTGATATATGCTAACATTATTTGGGGGTATATTGGTGCTAAATGTTACCATATATAGCAGCACCAGCCGGATCCGTCATGGGTCATAGGTCTTGATTCATTGAGGTGTCAATTTCTGCTGGCTGTCAATGACTGTTGAATCTTCCGCTGGGATCCCAGGGGTCAAAGATCCGACTGTCAGTGGTGACCCCAGTGGTAGGCCAACTGTTAAGCAGTTTTTTGAAGCCCCAGGGCCCCAGGGAGATCACCATAGATCATATTGATCATCAACTTTATCACCAGGAGATCCAGTCATAGAAGATCTAGGCTATAAATCAGCACCAGTGATTAAGGCCTATGAATCACCTATGGGATGATCAAGTCCCCAAGGGGCAAATCCTTCCAGTTCCCAGGCAATGCTGAGTGGCGACAGCGAGACGTCCGTCCAAGTGGGTCTCGTTTTGTTGGGAGTGACGCGGAAGGTGAGTTACCAACCTGGCAAAGCACCTTGGCTCCGGATGGGTCGAGTAGCACTCTGGTAGTCTGGTAATGTCTGGTAGTCTGGTTTTCTTGGCCAATTTGATGGGAAATCCACATGGTGAAGATGGTTTAATATAAGCTTAAGATGGAAAACTATGAAGAGCATCATCCCTAGTGGATGGAACAAATGGCCAGAATTGATCCTAGTTGCGCGACCCCCTCATTGATGAGCGTTTGGATGAGAGTTGATCCGAGCTTGACAGGATATATGATGTTTCAATGCCAAATGAATACACATCATACAAATGCCATGCACAATAGTTCATATATGTTGTGACATAGCAGTACTCTCTGATGATTATGATATCAATTCGGATGATTCTCATTCGGCTATTCTTTTGCTTCCCGCTCCTTTCAGGCGCTGTGGGTGAACGGTGTGCAGCTTCTTCCGCAGCTGCAAAATCTCTTGAAGGCGGCTGCTGAAACGTCTGATGCCGCAGCATTGGAGGAGATGGCGTGACGAAGCCAAAGCCATTCCATGGGGGATCTTAGCCAATCAACAAAGGTGCCCTCTGGTAATGACTAACATATTTAACATATTATGGCTATTGAAAATGGATGAAACTGGCCATTTATAGTACATATAGCTATTGAAAATGGCCATAGAAATAGTTGATTTTCCCATTAAACATTGCCATTTTCAATAGCTATATGTTAGTCATTACCAGAGGATACCTTTGTTGATTGGTTCTAGTAAGGCGTCAAAAACTCGCTGGTGGGGATTATGAACCAACCCATATGGACCTCGAAACCTATCAACCACTCAGTGTTTTGTATGAGAATATACAGAGGTATTTTTCATGGATCATTTGGGACACTTGGGCCATGGTCAAGTTACATGGAATGAATGGGTTATGGCATGTTGTGGCCATCCATCCCACAATCGGAATCCTTCTATTAGCCATGATAATTCCCATGGATATGCATGGAATGACAACCATCCACCAGTATGTGTATGTAATCCAAGTTTTGACGGGCTGCACACATGTAGGTTTCTTAGAATTGGGGGTAGTTACCTCAAAATTGGATAATCATGCTAAATCAATACAATATGTGTGAGGATAATCTATACAATATGCTAAATCATTCAAATCACCGTTCGGGGAAGATTTTTGGACACCACCATGTTAAGAAATAGGCACTTGATTGTTGCAAGAAAAAAAAGACGACATTGTTTCAAGGACACAGGAAAAAACTGGGGGACGTTGCCATCCAAATAGTTGTGTTTTTTCCTGCAAACAGTTTTAGATGGATGGTTTGGAATCCAACAATAGGTGGTAGCTGACAAAAATACTAAATCAATAAGTGTAGGCACAACATGTGCCCCCGAATTGGACCATAGGAAAATCTGTGAAGATATGCGGGAAACCCCTATCATTTTAGGTCAAAACTCACGTTTTCCTCTAATTTTCCTCTTAAATCAATCCATTGAGTGAGCCCATTGATATCATCACATCAGCATGAACACATGAACTCATCATAAATCACATCAGTCACATCAGTATCGCATGACAGTATCATTTTTGTCAATTTCATCCATCTCATTCAGTTTCACATTGCTGAATACATAAGAGCCCAAGCAGCCATCAATCTGATCCATTTTGTTAGAATGCAATCCCAGAAATGTCCGTGCCCAGCTGCAAAATCTTGAACACACAAATTTGTGACAAAAATGACTCTACGTCACCTGAGAGCGGTAGATCCTCATCGCCAAGGTCGGTTCAACCATAGTGACTGAGGCAAGACCTGCTGCGGAGCATTGAACCATTGCAGCGTTCCGAGCTGTAAACGTTCCGGGCTGTCGATCAACTGGATTGGGAGCTTCAAGATCGACAGGAGGAGGAGCCGGGTGATACTCTTGGCCATTCTTGGCCCCATCGGCTGGAAGAAGGCTGGGTGTTTCGTATTACCACATGGATTATTAAGTTGGGGAAAACCCAACTTGCCCCATTTGCCATCCATGAATATCCATGATTCAATTTCAGTGAAAAGGCACTTGTATATTCATGTATATTCCAAAGAAACGCTAAGGAGGTCTAAGGAGACTTGTGACATGTTCTTAAGCTTTCATGATTGTGGAGTTGTATCGTGGCCAAATCCCTCGGAGCTGGACCCCTTCACTTCAGAGAACTTGAACCAGGATGGCATCGATGGTCACTGGGAAACAATCCAGCAGTCCCAGTCCCATCTCAACAAAAACCAGCGCTGAAAGGTCACGGTCCCAATATGTCCCGGACCCAGGGGGAAGGCCATTCCTTTGATTTCAGGTCAGCTGATGTCAGCTTCCAGAATCCTCCAGAAGGCGCTGAAACCCAGCGACGAGTCTCTGAGATGCACATCGACATGACACGATCTATGGGCACATCATGACCACATCCCTACTCATAGTTTCACCTTGACGAGCCCTGAGCTATGTCTATCCAAGGTCTGCCAGAGCTAACTTGGGCTGAGAGGTTACTATTTGCACTGACCATTTGCAGGTGATTCTCACCCTAACCGCTGCAAAAAATCAAGGCATCTCCAGGCCTCCAAATCTGGACAACCGTGGAGAAATCCCCAATCACATCCAGTACAACTTGGACGTCTGCAGCAATGCCGAAAAAGATGCACGAAATGGCAACTTTTCCATGGCAGGTTTGTGCAAGATGTAGGGTGCCAAGATTCACAAGATGCATCCTTGGAACCATGCCCAACGCAAGACTTTTCGAGGCTTTTCCTCCGTTTTCTAGCCAAACTATAAGCTTTTTCAGAAAGATTGCAAGAATTTGTCACTCTCTGCCAGACTGTTTGGATCTGTTTGGAAAGCTCTGACCACAGCATTTGGTTAGGCATTGATTCAATTGATTATTCCTCATTAATCAAGGTCAGAAGAATTGATTCGTAGAGGATCCACGTCAAATTTCAAACGCGCCAGAATTTGGATCATTTGTTTAGGCAAGTGACCAACTATGACCAACTATGCCAACTATGACCAACTATGACCAACTGTTTTTTGAAACAAACGTGTTTCCTTATGATTCTTTGGCAATTTAAAATGCTGCGCCCAAGACTTTCCCTGGGTCATCAGTCGTGAGATTTTGAGTCAGGTTGTTGAAATATATCCACTACAACTTGGAAGTTTGCGGCCAGAAAGATGCAATGAGTTTTTTTCTCTGGTACCAAGCTTCATACCCCTATTTGGGATGTAAAATGACGCCCAAGTGGTGTATTCTTGCTTTAACCACATGTTGCACGGAAGAACCAAAACATATGGGCGCGTTTTGGCACCGGAGAAACAGCAGATTTTTCTGTCGCAGTTGCTGCAGGAACTGGTTTTCGGCAGACTTCGGTGCACAGGAAACAGGCATTTCACCATGGTAAAATTTGAATATCATTTATTATCAATCTCAATGTCAGCCCATTTCATGAAAGTCCATTCAGCCATTGTGGCGTGTGGATTTATATCCTTTCATGTCAAGCAAGTCCGATCCATGAATCCAACATAATCCAACAATGTCAATCATGTGTCAATCATATTATTCAATATGTTCATATTTGAAACAACTTTGAGACAGACAACACAGTCAAGTGTGGTTCACAAAGTCCATAGCTCCATGCCGAGAAAAAATCACGGCGAAATTCCCGACGGAAATGGCGTCAGTAACTCAGTTGAGCTGGAAGACAATCTCAACTCCGTATCCTTCCTTGATGGCATCGTTTTGTTTATTAAAACATCAGTGAAAGATACCTGATCGAAGGAAGTTGAGAAGTCAAGCTTCTGACAATATGGACAGATGAAAAAGCAGAGGTGGGAAGAGTCAGAGAAGAGAAGAGAAGAAGGAAGAAGATCAGAGAAGAGAAAGAGTCAGAAGAAAGAAGATGCGGGCGCGCGAAAAGGTAGAAAAGTCGCGAAACACTGTTTTTCCAATGCTTTGGGGCTCCGGAGGGTCGAAAAGTAGGCTCGGTAAAGCGGCGGGTGCGGAGCCATCTGGCCAGATGAGAGATGACAAATTGCAGGCTGTTGTGGCGCGAAGCAATTTTCGCAGTCAAAATGTACAAAACACACCATTCTCGGAGCACTTTTGGAAGTTGAGATGTCGAAAAAGTGCACGCCATTGCACGCCGTTGTGGTGCGAAGCACATTTCGAAGTCAAAATGTACAAAGCACACCAGTGCCGGAGCACTTTTGGAAGATGAGATGTTGAAAAGTGCACGACGTTGTGGCGCGAAGCACATTTCCAAGTCAAAAGCTGAAAGAGACCACATGACTTTTGGACGTTCAGATGTCGTTTCGCGTGGCAGGCGCGAGGGATTGTGCGCCTTGTCAAAAGTGAGCAAAACGTGAGAGTTTTGTGATGTTTTGTGGCATTCCAAAAATGATGGCAGGCATCGGACATTTGAAGAGGATCTGCAAAGATGCATTTCGCGTGGCAGGCGCAGTACAAGAGACGTGTTCATCAGAGATGTTAGGAGGTCAGGGCATTGATTTCCCGAGAGAGTTTGCACTTTGGAGCATCAGATCTTCAGATTTGCTAACATGATTTTGCGTGACAGGTGCAGCACTTCGTATGACCTGGCATCACTTTTTCGTGGCACGCGCAGTACTTTAGACAGATGGAGTGGAACAATCGCAAATTGCATTGGTACGAGGCCGCAGGCTCTGCACCCAACTTTCCAGCATTGAAGGAAGTCTCGCAGAATTGCTTCGTTTTTGATGGAAGTTTCGTGGATTGACGTTGTCAACTTCAAACATTGAGGACGTCTCGCAGAATTGCTTCGTTTTTGACGCTGTCAACTTCGAAAATTGAGGAAGTCTCGCAGAATAGTTTCGTTTTCAAGCTTGCAGATAACACTACTACGCTACACGCTACCCTATGCTACCCTATGCTACGCTAGCTACACTACGCTACACTACGCTACACTAGGCTACACTAGGCTACACTACGCTACACTACTACAACTACAAAACAAATACAAATAATTACGAACAATCCACTCCACTACACTCCACGACACTGCACTAGTTACGCTACTCTACAAGGACAGCTACAACCACAACTGCAACTACAACTACACTGCATTCCACAAGACTACGCTACACTAATTAGACTACACTACACTGCGCTACACTGCACTGCGCTACACTACACTACACTACAACTACACTACAGCTACGCTACAGCTACACTACAACTATACTACAACTACATTACAACTACACGACAACTACACTACAACCACACTGCAACTACACTACAACTACACTACAGCTACGCTACAGCTACACTACAACTATACTACAACTACATTACAACTACACGACAACTACACTACAACCACACTGCAACTACACTACATCACACTACACTGCTCTAATTACACCACACTACAACTACAACTACCGCTACAACTGCAACTACACTACTTCACACTACACTAGACGACACTACACTACACTATACTACATTACAGTACACTACACTACAATACACTGCACTTCACTACACTACATTACACTACACTAGTTACAACACCCCACAACTACAACTGCAGCCGCAACTGCACTACACTAATTACACTACACTACAACTACAACTCCACTACGCTACTCTACAACTACAGCTACAACTGCACTACACCACACTACATGCAGCAGTTGTGGGTGAGGTGACCACTGCAACCATTGCAGCCAGTCCAAAAAGCACAACTCCAACCACCTTTCGGTCCATCAGGGGATTCGCTCTGCCATCCATGCATCGCTGCAACTCACCTCTCCTATAGTGTCCTATCCCTGAAACTTCCGCCACCGCCTTGTGCTACTACTGGTATTCTTTCATACCTTTTCCAGTTTCCATTCAGGCAATTTTTGAGACCAACTTTGATTAGAACCTGTTTCTTACAGCAACCATCATCGGAAAACATTCTGTTTAAATTGCAGCGATCTCACCACGAGGGACAGGTCGCCATAAATGATGATTAGTGGGGTGGATTGTTCCAAAATTTGAATTTGGTTTACTTCATTCAATTTTTTTTCGGGCTGCAGCAGGTATCGTAGATCCTCGAGAGCAGCATCACGCGAGGCCAGGCGTATTGGGTCCAAGGCATCTACAGGGAATACTGCACCACCATATCTACCAGTTGATATGCATGTCTATAGGAAAATTGTGTACATAGATGTATGTCAGACATATAATGTAACTTATATCATCTTATATCTATGTTCCCGGTTCCGGGTCCCCTGGCCCCCTCCCGTCAATGGTATGGTACCCCCCCTTGGCTGCCAAAAAAATCCATGTTATATCTGCAGCATTTCAGAGCCACAGATATCAAACGCATACAATGTGGCGGACATACAATATTTATAGTTTTTAAAAGGTAATGTATATATATACATATGTTATATATAATATATATGTATCTGTGTGTATTTGTCGTTAGTTGATCTGATTTCAAACGCTGTACGTGACGTGATTTGTATCGATCATCGCAGGTTTCAGGACCCTGGCGGCGTCGCGCCTTCGATAGCCGCGACCGTGATCGGAGCGGTGAGAGGCGCGCTGCCGTGGTGGATTCTGAGCCAGGGATCAGGGGGATACTCCCCGGGTTGTGCAATTATATGGGTATGTCTGAAAATGGGGTATACCCCCAATTATAGCCATTTTATCATGGGATAATGATCAGCAAAACCATTGGGTTTCGGGGTACACTATTTTCAGACACACCCATATACAGAAAATTGTTTTGATATACATATGTCTATATACACACACTTCACATACATATATGAGGACAAACGTGTGTGTATATATATATATTACTATGTATTTTTTTTATTATTACTATTGCCACTATTATTACTAAAATTTTGATTTATTGTTTCATTATTATTATTATTATTGTTATTACTATTATTGTTTTTATTGTTATTATTATTTATTATTTTTATTATCACGATTATTGTTATTATATATACAGATATATGGCTATTATTTTTTAAGACTTAATGTTAAGATGAAAGGTTTTGATGCTTGGGACGCGCAAAAGCGTAAGTGTGCTGATTTTCAGATTGCTGGGTAGAATCTTCAAAGATGAAGCAGAACTCAGATCAACTCACATTTTCCAGCCAAAAATTCTGGTTCAACAACCAAAAATACAGTTCCAGTATGTTCCAATGGAACTAGCTATTTTTGCAGCTATAAACTCCCAGCTGAAACATTGTTTCCAGCAAAAGACATAGGAAACAAGAAAAAAGGAAACAAGAAATTCAGAGGAAACACAACGCAGCCCATCTATTTTTCCACATTTTTTTGCCTTCAGATTTTGCCAAAACGCCATTCCGGGCCTCAGCCTTGGCCAGGCCCAGCTTCAGGCGAGACAGGAGTCGGGGCCCAGGGGCCGGAGTGGAACACAGAAAGCTGAGGATCCCCAACCCCCTGAGTCACCAGCTGAGGATGCCATATTTTTTTTCAGCACATGTGCTTATCTGGCATATATTCTGGCATTCTATTTGACATTCTGTTTGACATAATTTCTGACCTTCGACTTAACATTATTCTGGAATTATGCCATTCTGTTTGGCATTCTATTCGACATAATTTCTGCAGATAGGTCTAGAATTCTATCTGACACTGTAACTGACCTATCCATCTATCCACCTATCTGCAAGTGGTCCCAGAGCACTTTGGAATCCACATGGATGGTACCGATTGCCGACCTTGACCCCCAAAAAAAGAACTGACATACTATCTGGCGTCTTATCTGACACTTTGTGTGGGATTCGGAATTTCTTTCTATTTGACATACATTCTATCATTCTGACATTTGATCTGACATTTTTTCGAACTATATACTACATTTGACATTCCTATCAGACATATATTTTGAAATTCTATATATTTGGCATTCTATTTCTGATTTCACCTGCATCCCTGACATTTTATTTGGCTATCTGGCATGGGGTTCCGGTGCCCTAGAGAGCTGGCCAGCATGGCCAGCAGAGCCGGCTGGCCGGGTTCGGGTCCTTCACCTGGCAGCTGAAAAAACTGGGATGATTTGGGGCCTCACCATTTTGTGTGAAAAACATGAGAAACATAACAAACCCATCCCACCCAGTATCAAACATCATTGGCTATATGATTAACAGATATGTTTGATTCCAGGTCCCAGTTACGTCGTGCTGCGCGCTCGCGACCGCTATGACTATCGTGATCGCTCGCGGTCACGGTCATACCGCAGGTCTTATGCTCAGAACTGTGTGCCAAGGTGAGGGACCACCAAAAGACGAGGTATTTTTAGTGGCTGGGGATATGGGTGTGTTGGATTTTTGGGGACATTTCTATATGGGAATATTATGGTAATTTCAAGAGGAAAACCATATGAATTCTGATAAGACAACATTTTGCCATGGGGCCGCAAGAATTGATGTTGGGATGTCCCAACTAATGTTCTCATCATCAAGGTCTTCTGAAAGTTTTGACCTTTTTTGACCAGAGTCAAATTTGCACTATTTTTTGTGTTGGCAATTGTGCCGTTGTGCCTGCAACTTTGCACCACGGCCACACGTAGCCATTAGGTGGCTACGTTTTTTTACCCTCCATTGGATTCAGGTCGGAGCGACTTCCGTCCCGATGGAGCCCTGTCAGGTGAAAGTTGTGCCTTTCTGTGCCAGGGCAGAAGTTGTCACTTCAAAAATCTTCATGTGAAATATGAATTGAAAATAAGGTCAGTCTGACTTTTTCATTGACTTGAAACAATGGAATAACATTGGAATCATGAATGAAGTGGCTTGGGTTGGATGATTCTTTTGGACATTTTTGGACCGTTGAGCCAATCTCAAGGGTAGCAACGCATCCGCAGATTGACTTGTGGATTTCACACGGCTTAGCCAGGAGCATTTCACCTTCACCTCGCCCATCCTTCCGATATGAATCGTTGGAAAGTGGGGCCCTTGAGAGCCGCAGTTTGGTTGTGAAGGGTGTCTCCGGTGTCTCTGAAAATGGGGGGATAACATAGGATAACCATAATAATTGCAATCTTTACAAAAAATGATGAACTATAATAGCTAGAAGCATTAGAAACCGAGACGAAGTCGCAGAAACACAATGAAACTTGTGACTTCGGTGGCCGACGGTCTTCCATAGGACCTCCCAAAGACTTGGAGGTTCCTCCAAAGTCGGAGTCTCAGCTGTTCAGCGCCTGCAACGAATGAGAGATGAAGCGGTCGAAATGTAGAGATGATAGATTAGGTTAACCATAGATCAACCATAGATTAACCATAGATCAACCATAGATTAACCACAGGTCAACCATAGATCAACCACAGGTCAACCATAGATTAACCATAGATCAACCACAGGTCAACCATAGATTAACCACAGATTAACCATAGATTAACCACAGGTCAACCATAGATCAACCACAGGTCAACCATAGATTAACCACAGATTAACCATAGATTAACCACAGGTCAACCATAGATCAACCACAGGTCAACCATAGATTAACCATAGATCAACCACAGGTCAACCATAGATTAACCATAGATCAACCACAGGTCAACCATAGATTAACCATAGATCAACCACAGGTCAACCATAGATTAATCATAGATCAACCACAGGTCAACCATAGATTAACCACAGATCAACCGTAGATCAACCATAGATTAACCATAGATCAACCACAGGTCAACCATAGATTAACCATAGATCAACCACAGGTCAACCATAGATTAACCACAGATCAACCACAGGTCAACCATAGATTAACCACAGACCAACCATAGATCAACCATAGATTAACCATAGATCAACCACAGGTCAACCATAGATCAACCACAGATCAACCACAGGTCAACCATAGATTTTCCATATATCAACCACAGGTCAACCATAGATTAACCACAGATTAACCATAGATTAACCACAGGTCAACCATAGATCAACCACAGGTCAACCATAGATTAACCATAGATCAACCACAGGTCAACCATAGATTAACCATAGATCAACCACAGGTCAACCATAGATTAACCATAGATCAACCACAGGTCAACCATAGATTAACCACAGACCAACCATAGATCAACCATAGATTAACCATAGATCAACCACAGGTCAACCATAGATCAACCACAGATCAACCGTAGATCAACCATAGATTAACCATAGATCAACCACAGGTCAACCATAGATTAACCATAGATCAACCACAGGCCAACCATAGATTAACCACAGATCAACCATAGGTCAACCATAGATTAACCACAGACCAACCATAGATCAACCATAGATTAACCATAGATCAACCACAGGTCAACCATAGATCAACCACAGATCAACCGTAGATCAACCATAGATTAACCATAGATCAACCATAGATCAGCCATAGATCAACCATAGATCAGCCATAGATCAACCATAGATCAACCATAGATCAACCATAGATCAACCACAGGTCAACCATAGATCAACCACAGATCAACCATAGATCAGCCACAGATCAACCATAGATCAGCCATTGATCAACCATAGATCAGCCATAGATCAACCACAGGTCAACCATAGATTAACCATAGATCAACCACAGGTCAACCATAGATTAACCACAGATTAACCATAGATCAACCATAGATCAACCATAGATCAACCATAGATCAACCACAGGTCAACCATAGATCAACCACAGATCAACCATAGATCAGCCACAGATCAACCACAGATCAACCGTAGATCAACCATAGATTAACCATAGATCAACCATAGATCAACCATAGATCAACCATAGATCAACCACAGGTCAACCATAGATCAGCCATAGATCAACCATAGATCAACCATAGATCAACCATAGATCAACCACAGGTCAACCATAGATCAACCACAGATCAACCATAGATCAGCCATAGATCAGCCATAGATCAACCATAGATCAGCCATAGATCAACCATAGATCAGCCATAGATCAGCCATAGATCAACCATAGATCAGCCATAGATCAACCATAGATCAGCCATAGATCAACCATAGATGTGATGATTTTCCGCCGAGGCGGAAGCGACGAGTGAGGCAACGAGGCGATCGAACAAAGATATGGGCCGCCCATTGGGCGGGCGTCTTCGCACCGCTGGCCGTCATCCACCAACGATGGACTTACGGTGGATGATTATACTATAGATATCTATAGAGTATAGGTGGTTGGATGTGAGTCAAAAATCACCACGTAGCCATATGGGCCCCATATGAGCAGTGTTCAAAACCCCTGTTGATGATTATTTTGGGGGGTTATACACTCCTAAAAATCTTGGGGATTGCAGCTAATATCACAACCAACTCAAATAGATGGAAATTCCTGGTGAATTTCAGTTTCAGTGAGAAAATCAGTTGCTTTAAATGGTCAGCCCTCATGGAAATTCCGATTTTCGCTGATTTTCCCAAGAAAAAAATCCGGCACTTTTTTTCAGGTGGGTCCATGTCATCGCGACCCCTTCCCGAAAGACAAGATCCTGACCGATGGTCCCCTAGGCCGGGAATTGATGGGAAAAAGGACAGTTTCTTCACAAAAACTGGGAGAATCATCTGGAGAATCTAGAAGAATCTTTCGGATTTTTATAGGAAATTGACAACCTGATTATATGCAGAGTTTACATGATGCTACATGTTGAGTCACTGGCAGAAGCCAATGAGATATGAATGAACAATCAAGATTGGCTACAGCAAATTCTGCATTGGCAGATAAAGAAAAGTGCAAAACTCTCATCTTTGTTCTCCTTCTCTTTCTTACCGCAGTTGTTTCTCCTTTGTTCCTATTGTTTCAGCTAACTTCTCAGATTTGGACGAATCAAAAACATGTAGAAAATCTAAATACCACCCAAAATTGAAGACTATTGAAAATGGCTTAAATATGCGAAACATGAATCTTAAATGGACCACCATGATCCCAACCTGTTTCAATCTTGACTGACTTCGTCAGGCGTCCCTTGGATGGCAAGGCACGTCTTTTTTGTGATGTCTCGATGTCACTGGAATTTTCGAGGAAACATCCCTATCTGAGAGGATCTGAGAGGATAACATCCCAGAGTTGCTGAATGATATTGAATGATTGATATTACCCTCTGGTAATTTAACATAGCCATTGAAAATGACCATTTATAGTGGATTTACCTACTATAGATGGTGATTTTCCATAGCTATGTTAAATTACCAGAGGGTAAACTGATTGATATTATGAATTTGATATGTTGTTTTTTTTTATCCAGATGCAATGAATGTGTATGTTTGACAAAGCGCAGACGCGTGCCATTCACATTGGATAGCTGATTTGGTATCGAGATGGAAGAGCCAAATTACAGTCACATAGTGCATATGTTGCATTCCCGTTTTGCACCCAATCTTCCATACGACGAATGCACCATGGTCTCAGATCGAAATGACTCATGCTGATCTTGGTTCTCTTAGCTTTTGAATTGCGACAGACACTCAGTTGATATCTTTTCTAGTTTGCACTCATTCTCAGTTTGCAGATTAAATTCACGTGAATGATTTCTAAATCTGGCAAATCCAATCCCAGTGGTTCTCAATTGGAATATGGGATGCCGTGGGGATATTTCCAATCTAAGTGCATTTTCCACCGGTTGATGTTACTGTGGATCTTTGTGGTTAGCATCTCAATGAGTGTCGCAACCGTTTCCCATGAGTAGCAAAATCTGGTTTCGATGAATGTTCTTTTCCTTAGCTCCCCATACCTCCCCAGTTCGAATTATTAATTTATCGACAGGATCTTGATCCTCAAATTTTCACATCACATCACCATGAATCGTGAGGGCTAATCATATGCCTTTTTCATAGAAGCACTAGCCACATGAATATCCTGGCTGGCGCTTTCAAACATGAATTTTATTTTCCATTTCATATATGGGATAATTAATCCTTCCCATTGACGAACTCCATCATTTTTCAAGATGATGAAAACATGTTAAAACCACCAACCAGATATCTCAACGATTATTGAATGCCCATTTCAGCGAAACATCGAAATCAAAGATGGCTGGAGAATCCCCACAGCTTTGAGCCGTTCGTTCAATCCCTTGTGCGTTCGCTCAAAAAAACGCGCCATAAAATTTTAAAACTGCCTAGCCTTGTGTTGCGCATCTTGAAAAATAGTTTTTTTTTTGTGCCGGGGTTGGCAGATTCGTCAGACTTCATCCATGTTTCCCCACGGATCTCCACGGCCAGGTGCTAGAGAAGGCTCTGAAGGACCAGAACTCAGCGGTCAAAAACGTTGGACTTTTGCGACTGATCGATGGATTTTCCCAGGCTCAAGGCGACAGTCCGAGAGGCACAGGGTGCCACGGTTGGATGAGAAGAAATCCCCAGTGACGGTTGGATGGTTCCCATGATAATCCCATTATTTATCCATAGTGTTTGATAGTTACCAATGGTCACCTGCAGGATTTCTGAAAAAACACAGTTGGGTCTTTTTTGGGGGTCATAAATGCTATGGATTGGTATAGGGATTTTTAGGGTATGATATGGTGAATCAAAACGTGTCCTACAAGGGTGGATCCCATGGAGGATGACTAGGGGTGAACCCCATGACTTAGGACTCCTCCAGCTACCGGCGGGGATGGTTTAGGACATTTTTTGGCTAAATTAATAGGCTAAAAAGCACACTATTTCCAGCTATTGAAAACCGCAATTGTGGTTGGATGCTACTTTGACCAGAATCACTAACATCACCTTTTTTTTGTGAATTCTCACACTTTTTATCACTTTTTTGTGAATTCTCACACATGGACAGTTCTCACCATGGTGTTGTGTTTTTCCCCATTTTTCTGCGTCTGTCTTAAAAGTTGCTGAATTTGTGTGACAACTTTTTGTGTCATCAGTTTTTACCCTCTGGTTATTTAAAATGGTGATTTTCCATGGCTATGTTAAATAACCAGATGGTATGATTTGATGAACTTCGCGATTCCTGTGTCACCTGCAGATGAGAGTCGAAATGGGCACAAAATGAGGTGCCGCGAATTGGGGGGGTTTTGCACTTCAGGAGCTCCACCTAGTCCTCGTTTGCCAACCAAGTCCTGCTTGTTTTTTATAGTAGGGGATCCCCAAGTCACCATGGGTTTTAATCCTAAAATGGTCGTTTATGACTTGGATGATTTATGATGACTTGGGGTTACCACCACGACAAAACGGAAACCTCCATACGCTTCATTCATACTGGTTCATACGATCATCCAGAAACTCTTGGGTTCTGTGTGGTGCTGTTCTCCCAGGCGTTGGAAGCAAAACGCATGTAAATTTCAAATGCCTTGGCCGTGACCTGAAAACAAACAGCATTCAACTAACATCAACTAACATAAGTACTTCCCATAATTGCATGAAGTATGCTCATGGTATAATACTTATTTAATATGTCATCAACATATTTTTGGATATGAGTTTTTGGATATGACTAGAAACTGGATGAAAGTTGGATGATATTCTCACTCTTATAGCGTGAAAAACCATGCTTGAACATCCCATCCCATCCGTTCATCTTAAACACCCAGTGAGTATGGTCCCAGTGAGATGTGGATTCATCCACATTCACCCTGGTGACTCTGGTGTTTTTTTGATGTGAACAGTGGATGCATCAGCCATGGAAATGATGAACCAAAAAATTCTGATCACTCCATTTGTAGCGAAACTGATGATCATATATAGATTTCCATAGATTTCCATAGATTTCCATAGATTTCCATATAGATTGCCATAGATTTCCATAGATTTCCATAGATTTCCATATAGATTGCCATAGATTTCCATAGATTGCCATAGATTTCGATAGGTTTCCATAGATTTCCATGGTATCTCCCAGCCCAGTTGAGCCTCAAAGATTTCGAGGCGGTCCCGAAGCTCTTCGCGCACAGATGCTGGACCTCCTGGGAACTGGGCTGTCCGCAGATCGCAGGAGCGACTGGTGGATTTCAGTGGGTTTTCAGCATGGATTTGGTCCGTTTTTGTAGGGTAAAACCTCTGGTAAACATACAAAAAACTATGGAAAATCACCATTTTTCATGGGAAAACTCACTATAAATGGCCATTTTCAATAGCTATGTTGACATAACCAGAGGGTAAAACCTGGGAAAATGATGGAAAAACCTGGGAAAATGGAGAAAAGAAGTGGAGAAAATGGAGTCTACAGCGCAATGTTGCTGGTTTCATTCTTGTGTTCTTGAAGCAAAACATGTAGTTGTGAGGAGGTTAGTGAAAAATGGGATGAGTCAGTCTTCCTATTACAATTGGGAGGATAATCAGCAACAACCACTATCAATGGATTGAGGTGTTTAGATATGTTCAACTATAGGAACGATATCCTCAATGATGACTTTGATATTTTTGAAGGGGGAACCACCAGAGGCCTCAAGATGAATTTTTGTGATCGGAAGTGACTGCCAGTTCCAACGTGGGCCTTTCCCAAAAGGGGAACGATGGCGGGTCCCATTCCATTCTTCGACCATCTTCGGGTGATGCAACTGCCATGATGCCATCCCAGGACCACTACAGAGCCAGACGCAGGCGAAGGGAAAAGTCCCTTTTTCGACTCCCTGTGTGTCTTCAGGTGTTTGAACAATTTGAACACCTGCAAATTTGCCCAACTGTTGGATTCTTCCCTGAAGACAAAAAAAATCTATGCAGTTTGCTCCAGTTGTTGAGATATTTGGAAGCGAAGAACGACCCAACAACTTGCCAAATACAGTGTAAGATCACGCAAAGACAAAGGTGGTACATGGTAGCCAAAATCCAAGCATGGGATGTAGAAGTAGCCAGTATATCACTAGTATATCACAGTATATCCCAGGAATTTCAGGGAAAGACGTGAAAATTTCACCTTGGTGAAATCTGGCTGGCTTTCCGGCAGGTCAAATCAAGAATATCTTCAAATGGCCCAACAGGCACGGAGTATCTCGGGCACTGGCTGTGTACTGCTTTTTTTCACTGATTTCGCTAGCTGAAAGTGCCAATTTCACACTGAGTTTTACAGACATATGACACATCCGAAAACCATTGCTCATCTCACAGAATTGGATGACGGGAAAATTTACAGGAAACATATGACAGGGCTGTACCGATTCCAAGCCCACTTCATTCATGTTGTGATTGTTGCCATAGCGCTTTTTCCTGCGTCGGACGCGAATTTCCATCACCCAAGATGCACTGATCGCAGTGACAGCAATGAATGATGCTTTCCCAAGGATTTCCGGCCACTTTTTTGGTGATTTGGTGTGTCCAAGCCACCCTGGCCCTGGGTTTGTCGTTGCTGGGGTGTCCTTCAGATGCGGCCCAGAGATCTGCATCGCAAACACGGATGGAACGGCTGTTCTTGAACTTGAGGGAACGTGGACCCGGGGGACCCCGACCTCGGAGACCTGAAGAACCCAGTGATGAAGAACTCTACTCCTGGCTATCGATGCTGATGGACGAAAATTCTGGAACTTCGGGGCTGATTCATGAGCCGACGGAAGCGACCGGTTACGCCACCTCCCATCATCCCTTACCATGCGCACCGGGAATTTTCACCACCGAACTCCTACAGTTCCTGTGGATGTGGAAGACACAATCTGCTACGGAAGAGGTGAAGCAGTTGGTCACACAAAGTGATCGACACTGGGCGTTTCTACGCATCAGTCCCTGGATGAACGTCTTGAAGTTGGGATACCTGGATGTTTGTTGATTTGCTGAAGCTTAATTTATGTCATTTTGCCATTAATTGCTACCACTACTTGGGATTTGTTGTTTTTCTAGGAACATCACATTACATGGCTGAGATATACTACTTTCTCATGGCTCCCTGGCTCCCCATGGAGGTTTCCATAACATGGGAGTACCCACAAATCATCCATTTTGATAAACATGTCCATATGTTTAAACCATCCAGCTATTGGGGATCCGCCATGACTATATATGGAACCTCCCATATGTTTTATGACGTTCCCCAAGGATATGGATCTACCTTTGCAGCGGGCCACGAACTTTGCACCTTGGTCCCAGCACCTCCTGAAGCAATGGATCTGGAAAGCGCTGCCAGGCGGTTTCATGCTGCGTGGCCGGGGTCAACCACTACGGAGGCTGGGGCAAATGGGGATAGCCCAACTGGCAGTCGTTTCTTAGAAATCAGTGGATCAACAGGATCAATATTGAATCCTCGGCCATCAGCTTCACATGACACGACCATCTCATGATATTTGATGATATTGCCACCTGTGTTCCCAGATGTTCCCAGACGTTCCCAGGCCATTCCAGGCCTTTCGCCAGGCCACGATCTTCAAACAGTTCCACGTCTTGACCGCCGTCGACTACCGCAGCTGCGCGAAAGGCCGTCGCTGTCAGCGCTGGCTGCATCGCCGCTTCGTGGAGTTGGCCCTACGGCAGCCCTTCGCCTGCGGCGTGGTCTGCCGCTATGCCGCGGCCTTCGCGTACTTGGCCCAAGCGCTGACAGACAACAGGGGCAGAACGAGATGGTTGAGGCACCTGGATCTTGCGATTTTGTGTTTTGAACATTTGGATGGTTTAGGAGAGTTTTGGGTGTTCAGGGCCTTTTCTGGACATTTGGGTGATTTTTTTTGGGGTATACTTGAAGCCCATAAGCAGGATTGGAATGGATTTGATCAGTTTTTTTGAGGAAATGGTCCGAAGATCAAGAAAAGTTGGTGGAGGATGCTCAGGCGCAAATCCTATTGGCGGATGGCATTTTCTATACACTGCTGGGGCCACAACAGGTGCAATTGACCTGTTCCTTGACGCGAAGCTTTCCAATTTTCAGCTTGCTGGCACGACTGGCCGGGATTCCAATGTCTTTGGGAGATTCCAAAGAAGATCCGAGAGATGAAACTGCTGAAACTGCTGAAACTGCGACAATTCCAGCACTGAAGGTGCCCAATCAGCCACCACCACCAACTTTGGCCAAACTCTGTGATCAAATCGACCAGTGGCCGCCACTTCAAAGGTTGACTGCTCAAGGTGCAATGGCTGTATATTCCATGCTACAAAGTCTTGGAAGTCTGTTGGATGAGTTCCAAATAAAATGGTGGATGTCTTCCGGGGCTTTGTTGGGTACGCTGCGAAATGGTGGCATGTTGCCCCAAGATTGTGATGTGGATATAGCCATCTGGCGACCAGATGCTCATGAAATGTTATCTCCCAAGTTCCAGGCTGCACTGGCTGCAGCGGGGCTGGTGTCGTTTCATATGCCTATCTATTTCCAGTACCGTTGCTGCTTTTGGTTTCAGAAAAGCTTACATTTGAGGTTTCATGTTTTAAACCTTCCCATCCCTGCAAAGTGGTAGTGGGAAGACTCATGAATCTACGGGAGACTTCCCTGCTTACACCTTGCATTTTTTTCAGACATATCGTCAATCCTAGTCCTAGCTTAGAATGGTGATGCAGACCACACCCACTAACTATCATTTTGCTGGTGAACATTCCATGTTTGTTAGTTAACACATGTTAATACATCACTGGTTGGTGCTTTGGACCATTTTTCATTGTTCCATATATTGGGAATTTCATAATCCCAACTGACTTTCACTAACTCCATCATTTTTCAGAGGGGTGGCGAGCTCAACCACCAACCAGATCATCAATGATCATCATACATCCTTTCTTCTTGTTGAATATTCTGACGAAGATCCTAGAGATCTGATTCCGACAGCAGACCAGGTTTCTGCTTGGTGCAAGTCCCGGCAGCAGCAGATCGCCGCAGCGTCCAGGGCGGCTTGGCCTGTCATCTGCCCTATGTGGATGCACACCTGGCTGATGTGGCGGAAGAGGGTCGCTGGCATTACATTCATCGTACTGACCTGCAATATGCCCACAGTTTTCCCTTGAAAGGTGGGGGTTGGATGGGCTGGATGGGGCTGGATGGGGTTGGATGGGGTTGGATGGGGTTAGGGAGCTGGAAACTCGGCACAAAATGATGAACGGTGATGAAAGATGGAGATGAAGTGGCCAGAAAATGGATCGAAAAGGCAACAAAAACATACAAAAACATGATCGATCATCAAAGTTTTGAAGTGGTATTCAATCTACTTCAATGTAGTTCGAACATGTTAGAAGCCAAAAAACATCAAAACAACGAAGTGAAGTGGATCTATATAAATGGTCAAAATAAGTGCCTTGTGCCACCGGCCTTCCAGGCATCTTGGGCTCCCAGAAGAGGGACCTGCGTCAACGGCGCTTCTTTGGGGATGCGAAGGTGTGGATTCCAAACCTGCCGCAGAGCGAGGAATATTTGAACAAAGTCTACGGAGAAGATTCTGGCTGAGTTTTTTTTTTGGAAATCCTCTTAAGAGATTTTTTCAGGGTTTAAGTTGCTGGTGTTTAAGTTGATGTTTCAATTCTTTTGGCGGGCCGTTTTTGTTTTCATCCAAGATGGTGTCCGTAGTATCTGGTGATATCAGGTGTATCAGACCAGGTGGAAACCACCCCCTGAAGATCCCTGAAGTCCCGAAGGTGTAAACGGAATGATTCGTTGGCGAAACGTCCTGCACCGTGATTTTTCAAATGAAAGATCAGGATTGGAGGAAAGTCCTGCGCGGGCGTCATGGAGCAATGATCCATAACCTCAGCGCGGGCGAGAGCTTTTGGGGAATGATCGCGCGACCCACTGGCCCCCTACGGGATGTCATTCGAGAGCATCTTGATGGTGGAATGGGGGCTATGCCCTCTGGTAAACTAACAGTTTGCTATTGAAAATGGCCATTTATAGTGGATTTACCCATTAATAGCATGGTGATTTTCCATGGTTAAATTACCAGAGGGTATAAGATATTTTCAAGATCCAATGGAAACCCGAAGCATGAGATTTCACAGGTCGGCCATAGGATGATTTGCAGGTGAATGAATGATGAATCGCAGTGTTTTCTGGTCATTACAAGTCATTAGGTACTACAGGAAATTTGAAGTGTTCATGACTTTCAGTGCCAGGTTGGATCTTGTTGACTTGCCATGTTGGGTTCTGGACATCGGTTTCATTGCTGATGAATTCTCAACAGTGTCTTAAATACCCAGAATATCCAAGATACCGAGAACAGTGTCTTAAACTAGATCCCGGTATTAACTAGATACCGAGAACAGTGTCAATAAATGGTGGTGAATTATTGGATCCCCAGAGCCTTCAGCTGGTGGTGAATGATTTCCGAGGCAAAAACTCATCGGAAACTTATTGCCCGGAGCTGCTGTGACCTGCAGCCATGACTGCGACCATGACTGACAGCGGAAAAGCTGCTGTTTGAACACTTGAAGTGACTTGGTTTGTCGAGGTCCCGTAGGTCCTAGGCCCTAGGTTTGGAAATGGGGGTACCCTCTGGTAATTTAACGTAGCTATTGAAAATGGCCATTTATAGTGAGTTTTCCCATAAAAAATGGTGATTTTCCATAGTTATGTTAGTTTACCAGAGGGTATATACATTGTATATGCCAGGAATAGCCAAAAAAACTTCGAATAGGAAAGAGGTGCACCACAGAAGCATCAGAAGCATCAACCAGTGACATGGAGGCCTTAGGTAGCGCCAGCGATCGCAGGCAGCCATGATGAGATTTATGCCTCATCCAGGATATATGGTCCTAAACTCAGCTGCAGTGGAAGTTTGCGACATGTCATGACATGTCCAATCTAGGCATCTCTAGGCATCTCTAGGGATCTCTAGGGCTTTTCCAGCATTCTGCTTGGGGTTCTGACCGATGTTGGGGGATGCCATATTGCGAACCCATGACCAATGATGAAATCCAACTAAGCTTTGGATTTTTTTTGGGGATCCATGGCCCAATCCATGACGTACAATGAATGGCTTAAAAGGCATCAGAACATATGGAGGTTTCCTAAGTCGTGGGGGTACCCCTAGTCATCATCCATTTTCATGGGATTTTCCATTATAAACCATCCACTTTGGGGATCCCCCATGTATGGACCCCCCCCATGTTGATAACCCTCAAGTTACCCTCTGGAAATTTAACATAGCTATTGAAAATGACCATTAATAGTGGATTTTCCCATTAAAAATTGTGTTTTTCCATAGTTCTGTTAGTTTACCAGAGGGTATATCAGAAGTCAACCGTGTTTTCCTCGGCCCTGAGGCCATGATGGCCTCACAACAGATGGGAATGATGTCGATGCTCGACATGAAAAACCACCAGCGGTTCAGCGGTCAGTAGAAGGTTTCACCTAAACATCAGGTGAACAGCAATTCTTTATTTGTTGGTTAATGATGGTTAATCATTGGTTAACATGGGTGAATGAACATCAGTAACCTCCATAAAGATCATAAAAGATAGAACATTGCAAAATCCTACTGAAAATAACCATCATTTCTATACAAAATTCTATCTTTTTGGGGGGTTTCATTTACGTCAGATTTTTTGGGCGATTTCAGGCCACAGATGATGGGGATGCAGGCTCCCAGATGGGCCAAAAAATCTGCGACAGGCTGGCACTGAAACACAGTGGTGGAATGGTCATGGCCAATGTATTGAGATGTAAACTAGGTTTTGTATCGTAAACAGTAAACTCTTTGTTCCAGTGTATCATAAGACATATATTGTATAATATATAATATATATATAATTATATATATATATATTGTATAATAAATATAATATATATATATTTATATTATAGCCAAGAAATTTTGATCTTCTGACGGCAATTCTTGACATTTGGCCGTCACTGAATTTCGGGCTAGTCCCAGTAGAGGCAGATCCTCCAGCAGCGACAGTTGGTACCTCAGAAATCTGCCCTGAGACCAGCCATAGCCCTGGGTTGATTGGTTATATGATAGCCAGTGGATAGTAACCATGAGGAAAATAGAACATATGGTTATATGATACTATGGTTATATATATATATGATTATATGATATATATATATAATGATTGATATCTACCTGGTTTATTGACGTTTATTGGGGATTTCATGAAGTAACTGATACTGATAGGGATGCGATATCAACCAGTGCAATGCGATAGGGCAATGGCAAAATCGTCCAGATTTTGGCCCCCTGTGGCCCACCAGGGATTGGCTCCGACATATTTCATGTTGGGGACGTTGTACAATGTTGTACATGTTCACCCAAAAAGTGACCCTTACCCTCTGGTAAACTAACATAGCTATTGAACATGGCCATGTATAGTGGATTTACTCGTTGAAAATGGTGATTTTCCATAGTTCTGTTATAGTTTACCAGAGGGTATATATATATACATACACATTAATAACATCAATAGTTATGCACATACATGATCATACATGCATTTGACCACACATGACCCCGTTCGAACGGAACCTCATGGGAATGATTGGTGAGTGTTTTCCAGTCCCGACGGCTGGTTTTTTAATGTATCAAAACTCGCCATCCCAATAGATCAATAGATCCCATGCAGTCACAATGTATGGCCAGCTTATATTTCGCTTATATGGAGGTTTCCATGGTCATGGGGGACCCCAAAGTGGATGTTTTTTTTGAGGGAAAATCCCATTCAAATGGGGTAGCCCTATTTTAGGAAACCTCTATATGTACACATTTAACACTCACATCACTCACTAACCGCTAGCCACCTCATTTTCTTTCAGTCACATACATGTGCAAACATTTTTGGCGCGATTGAGTGTCTCCAAAGCGTCGCAAGTGCTGGTAAAAAAAAGTGTTTGACTACTATTCGGAACACAGAAATCACTGAAACAAGAAATGGCGCGCCACACGTACTGACCCCATTACTGAGCGAAACAGAGGGACTTCGCGAACGTTGGCGAACGTTGGTGTTTTCATCCAATATCCATCCATTATCCATCCATCCATGGGTGAATTCCTGATGTTTCAGAGTGATTGGATGGCCATAGGATGGCTTTTTTAAACTCCTAAGTCGCGGAGCGAAGTTTTTGCGACTTGATAAGGTTACAGTAGCAGCAGCTCGGGTCAGCAACGCCTTCTGCCGGGAGGAGTTTTTTTTTTGCATGGTGGGACAAGCAACAAACAAAGAAAGGTACAAAATGATCCCGTTCCCCCTAAATGGTCCCAAATAAGTGTAATTTCCCTATGCTATCCCTATGCTTAACCATGGTTTCTAGGGGGTGTCTAATGTTAGGGGGGAATCAACTACTGTTGCAAAACAAATCGGTGTTTCTGGTGGTTCGGCAAGGACAAAAACCAGAAAAATGACGGGATTCTCAAGGGAAAGCACTGGTTTTGGGATTCACGATGACCTCTGATGGGTTTGGCTGTGTTTTGACCGAACATGTTTCAACTACAGTATCAATTGCAATGGTAAGCCTAGTCTAGATCAACTTCAAAGAATTTTGCCAGACGGACGGAATTTTATTGATTATCCAATTCATGATTCAACAAAAATCATCCGAATCAATCAACTGATCTGGATGCAAAAACCATGGTCTGCATGGTCTGATACAGATGTTCCCTTAAACTACTCTAATGTGGGTAAAACAATAACAATAAACCATCCCCCAGTCCCAGTCATCACCATTTTTTGGTTGGTGGTATGGTTACCATTCCCAGGAAAATGGATGGTGTATGATTGTTTTAGCCAGTCGAATCCAGTGAACCTTCACCGCGGTGGAGATGATTCAGCGCAGGAACGATGTTTCCAGTACCTCCTCCACTACCTGCTGGACCTGATGTTGAGGTCCTGACAGCTGTTGCTCCTAACAGGAATGTCTGGAGGTTTCCGTTTCGTCATAGGGCTACCCCTAGTCATCATCCATTTCAATAGGATGTTGATTCTACACATTTCTACACCATCCAGCTATTGGGGTACCACCCTTTATCGAAACCCTTCAGATAAGATTTATTTAGAGCAAATGATCGCGAACGTAATGATAAACAATGGATTTTTGAGGATGTGTGATGGAATTGTGGGGTTCCGAGACACTCCCATATTGATGTGTCCAACCTTCAGTACTACCTCTATCACGATGCTATTCCAACACTAAATTGATAACCATGACCGCGGACTCAGCGTATCTTTCAACATCCAAATACCCCCAACAAAAATACATGGCTGAACATCCATTGATACCCCAGACCCAATGGCTGCTCTCCCAAGCCCCTGTCGGTTGATGGGTTTTTGGGGTGGACCACCCAGTGGGATTATGGTGATACGGCCCGGAACGGCCGATATTTTTCAGCGATAGCCCTCGATTGGGCGGTTGTTCTGATACATGGTATGGTTGCCTTCACATCTCCCAGATGAAATCATGAATTTCTCAGATGTTGATATTTCATGATATTTCTACATAGAGCCACAGATTGCCCATAGGTAATCATAGGTGCCACGGGTTGCCCATTGCCCAAAAGCCTGCAATTGTCCGTGCCAGGGCTTTCTGAGAGACCACACTTTAGAGGCAGAGGTGTGCTATAAACCTGACACGTGTTGACAGTTGACCAGTTGATTCATAAAATCTTAAGATTGGGTAATCATCCATAATCATCCTAAAAATCGCCAACATTCCTAGTTTCTGAGGGAATTGTCAAGCAATTTGCGTAGATTTGATGTTTTGTTTGTGATTGGGAGAATTTTTGGTACTGGTACTGGATATCCAAAGACATATTGGTATGTAAAGATTTGATGATTGTGTCTCAGAAAATCCCCTGGCTCATCAAACAGCAAATCATTTGTGGTCATTTGTTTGGAAGTTTCATCGCTTGGATGTCACGCGCTTTAAATTTTGCCATGCGAAAGGATGGGTCCTGGGAAGTCCTGGGTGCAAAAACTCCCAGAATTGGTTTGTGCGAAGCACAGGAAGGTTTGGATGGTGAAAACATGTGAAAACCTAGGGGTTTTCATGGTTTTCAACTCATGCACTTGGAACCCCCCTCATTTTTCCAGCTTGGGAGTTCCGGGCTTCTGCTTCCAGCTCGGCCCCTATAGGCCTCTGCAGCTTCAGTGGATCACATTTTGCTCCGATGAAAATTGGCCAACTGAAACAGAATACGTAGTCTGATGATGTTTGATTCAGCCAACTGAAAATGAACTAAATCCCATTCTGAATGTATCCGTTATTTACATGTCATCAGTGAGACTTTCTTCCAAAGAAACGTGAAACGACCCATTTTGCATACCATCGCTGCCATGGGGCGCAAACGCCATGCGATTGGGGCACCAGGGGATGATACAGTGCCATCCTCGGGGCCTAGGGCAATAGAGAACCACCATTTTGGATGGCTTGTTTTTTTCCAGGATGCCAATGATCCTTGCATAATGGCTTCATATAGTTTCCAGTGATTTTTTTTGGGAAACTGATTTGGAATTTTTGGAATTTTGGGGTTACCATCTTGTCCACCTTATTGAAGTGAAACCAATTCCAAGCCCACACCACTTTGATCCAAGTGGGGACATACATCTCCGAACCACATCTGAAGATCGACCGCCAAACATTTCCATTTAACATCTGGTCCCTGTTTTTTTTGGGATTAGAGATGATTGTGAATGTAGGTAATGCTTATATGAATTTTATGATTATGGTATATTATGATTATTTTAGCCCTAGAAATGGGATTTTCGGATTTTTTCTGAACCTAATCTGATTTTCACTCATAGATGGTATGGATTTGGAGATTTTCCCCCTGAGATTTCCAGGACTTGTTCCCCCCAGGTCTTCGCGGAAGCGGGCGATCCGCTTTTGATGGCACTCTTCCAGGGCGACGGAGATGGCGCGCGGCGCTTGCCTTGCCGGCGCTGTTAGGGTCATCTTGCGTCACGAAGCTCGAAACATATAAAAAAACAATGGAGTTTGATTGTATAATTAGTGGGTGGTCTACTTCTGGATTTGGATTTGTTCATTTGATTTTGTTACTTGAGGTAGTTTGTCGCATGGAAGAACGGTCGCTCCCAAGAAGTCGTTCAACACAGCAAAACAAACAGAGAGGTTTCAGAGGAAAAAAACACCAAAAAACGCGTTGTTTGCGACGTCAAAGATAAAACACACATGGAGGTTTAACGGTCTTTAACTGTGTTTTCATGCGCATTTTTGGGCGAAGATGGACGCAATGGGCCAGGATTGAGTCTGGCAGTGACATCGAGGCCGCCGGTTTGCAGTCACATCATCTTTTTGTTGAATCTCTATATATACCCCTCAGTAAATTCACATGCGATGAAAACAGTTTGCGAGCCTTGGCAGGCGGCGGATCACATGGGTTGGCGGCCCTTGCATCGCGCATGCTTCGCTGGCTTGTCGGAAGTGGCAGGCAGAGGGACCAGCTGGATGACATTATGATCATTATGGGCTGAGGGGGTTTCCCTATAAAAGTCATGATTAAACTATAAGTTCATAATGTCAAGAACTTATATATTTATATAAGCAATTCTAAGCAGAATTAAATGATGATATGGGAATTATGGGAATGGGTCGAAATCCATCATCTGCCATTTCAATTTGATGAGGATTAGATGGTGCTGGCTCCTGGGAAAGATGTCAAGGTCTGCTTCTGCAGAAACGTGCCGATCCATCTTCTGTTACTGGGCGCTCGGTTGTGGTCGTGGAGAATTGACGGAGCTTGGCCGTGGACTGTTGGATTAGAAAGAAATTTGGGTATGGGTCAATACCTATAGATACATTTTTAGAGGGATGAACATTCATTTACCAGCTATTTTGGGGTTCACTAGGTACCAGGGTTTTGACCCATCCCCATTTGAGAAACCCTGGTGTTGTCAGGTCCCATGTGATTTGCATTACCTCTTGATTTGTTTTGTTTGTTCTCAACTACCTTCGACAACCATCAAAAGTTGGTGAATCGAAAGCGACATGGTGATATGAATACCCAAATTACAGGACATTTGCAGTCATGTTGATCATATCTAAAAAAATCATCTATCTATAGCTCTATCTACATGTAGCAAGCACTGGAAAGCTGCCCATCCAGCTGTGAAAAATCTCATGACTGAGGCTGATACTGATGGTTTGCAGCCCCTGCATATCGCAGCAGCTGGTGGGTCCTTGGATCTCAATCCTTGGATGGTTTGCAGCCCATGACGGATCCATGGTGCTGCTATATTAATGGTGCTCCATGGATCCCATCAATATACCCCCAAATAATGTTAGCATTAATATACCAGGTATCCTATGGATCCGTCATGGGATAGGATTTGGGCTAAAAATCAAAGTCCAACAGAACTAGGATTTGAGCCTTCCTGACGGAAAAGCCATGAAACACCTGTTGGACTCCGACAGAAGTTCTCCGAAAAACCGAGGCATTTGGAATGCTGTCGCCATTTGTTGAATGCCAATGCCGACCCCCGCGCGCCGGACAGGCGAGCAACACATATCTTGATATCATCCTATATCGACTTTCTTCCGGATCGATGATTTCTCCATTATTTCTCCCATTTCTACTTGCAGACCCTTGAAATCGGTCTGGAGAATCACGCTGTGTAAATTGTGTGGATGCAGGTAGATACCTTGGATTCTGAATCCATTGGGTTGCATCGGCCAAATATCTTCACATCTTCACAATGAGTTGCAGGTTGACATTGTGTCCACTTCTAACCAGATAGACATTGGGCGACCCGCCAGCTACAGATTTTCGCGATGTCAGGTATTCTGGCATGACGCCACAGATGCATGCCCTGACGAAGGCCGGGATGATTATCCCTTGCAGGGCCCCTGTTTCTATCAGTTGAATATCGATTCATACAGATCTTCATAAGATGTTCAACTGATCAGTATTGTGAATATTTTATGGTATTTTATGATTCATAGTTTTTCATACTATATTGTGAAGATGAAAAAATACTGATCAGGTTTTATGATTCATATCTTTTCACACTATATTTGGATATATTTTGGTACTCGATGGCCCTGATGGCCTCACATGTGGCGCAGCATTGGGAGGTTGGAAGCCGCAGGTGACTCGCTATGGGGTCCAATGCTCCTACCTTCCATCAGTCCTATATGGGTATAGACGTATAGAACATGTTCATATATCTCCAAAAATGGCAGAGAAGCCACAAATCCCATTTGATTGGGTATTGGGTTTGTCTGAAAATGGGATTAAACTCAGCATGGAGTTTAAGAGGATTGTGATAGGGAACATAACATTTGATGGCATTATGAATGATTTTAATCAAAATGCACTGTTAAAATCCTCTTACCCTCTGGCAATATAACATAGACATAGCTATTGAAAATGGTCCATGTATAATCATTTATAGATGATTTACCTATTGAACATGGTGATGTTCCAGAGATACGTTAAATTATCAGAGAGCTTTTTAGTAGGATTTTTCAATAGGGAACATCACATTTGGCATTTTGCAGTCATGATTTCGATCAAAGTTCACCAAATTCCATGTCAAATATGATTTCATCATGGTGAAATTTGATCATGCTAATTCACGAAAAACATCATCATGGTTAATAGAGTTAATCATTTCAAACAGTCAAACATTTTCCATATGGTGAAATTCCAATCGTTTTTTTTTTTTATGGTTCACCATGAATGGATTGTTCCCATTGGTCCAACTTGTGGGGCCAGGATGATGCCAATGGTGTTGCTTTGAGGGAGCTCTTGGGAGAGTCGCTGTTCTGAAGGTTCAAAGACGCATCCCAGGGTAGTGGGTCCTTTTGATACCAGTAGGTTTGGCACATATATCACATATATACATATATATATATATAATTTATATATAATAATATATATATATATATGTATATATATATACATACATCTATCTATACATATAAATATACATACATAATAAATACATATATATATACACACGTATAACTGGTATATCATGGACATTCATGGACATGAAATTGGTACACTTAACCTTCCTTCTTTTTCCTGTTGTTTTGACTGGGGGGATTGGTGCTATTCCATAAGCCCACAAGCGACGATGTAAACCTTGACAAAGACATGGCAGCAGTTTTCCAGCCAAATCCGATAGTTTTCCAATAAATCATGATTTTCCCCATTAAAATGGCAATAAAGTGCGGATATGCCATGATGCCTAAGTTTTGAGCAAACTCATTTGGTCTAGTGACTTCTTGCAGTTGGAACCACGTCGTCCGTCCATTTAAGAGCTAAATTAGATTCATGCCTTTCATCGGAATCCAGGCAATGGTTTTTTCTGCAGGGAGATGCACAGGCTGAAAAATCGGAAGAACAATACGGAGATAGTCTCAAATTGCTGGTATAGCTAGATGTTTGTTTCCCCAGTCACATAGTAATCATCCCCCATATAGTACTCATTCCCCATTCATATAGTAATTTCATGGATAACTTATGACCCATCCAAATCATCCACAATCCAATCGGCCTTTTTTGAGGCCCAACTTGTGCCTCTACGCTGCATGGGGAGATCCCCTGGCAGTGGCCAAGTTTCTGGGACTTGCAGATGATCCCATGATTGGTGTTTTTTTTCCAATCATGTGGGTACCCTCTGGTAAACTGTCACAGAACTATGGAAAATCACCATTTTTCATAGGAAAATCAACTATTTCTATGGGCCATTTTCAATAGCTTTTTGTATGTTTACCAGAGGGTAAAACAATGCCATAAACGCGCGCACCATCTCCCAGGAAAAACTCAGCATTTTTTGGTTGGTGGTTTTTGAACTGATCATTCCCAGGAAAATGGCTGTGGTAAAAATGACATTGTTTCACCCGCATTAGGGATCTGCCAGATGAATTTGGTCTGAAGCAGTTGCACCCAGTTGCTATTGAAAAACCATCTCCACAAATGGTGTTTTTTCGGCACTGAAGCTGGGTGCACTGAGTCTTGGGAAGGTTTCAAGCAGTTTGTCTTTGAGATACATATCACCTACAGGTACCAGTAGCTGCACAACAGTTTGAAGTTGGAACTTGATTTAGTTGTATCATAGCTATTCCCATATGCTCCATGTATGGAATATTTACCAACATTTACCCCATAAATGGCCCAGTCATGTAGGTAAATATACTATACATGGAGCATATGGGATATAAATTTGAAGGGAACACCATGAAGACTCGCAGATGTTTAGCGTTTCGTCAGATGGGACTGGCGATGTCGTTTCGTGTTTTTTTTCCAGTGATTCCTCAGGCATATCGCCGATGCACCGGAGGACGGTTGGTCCGGGATTGGTAGCAGAACACACATCAAAATCATCAAGGCACATGGATCCAAATGGTATTATTGTATAGTACTAGCGCGTTCGTAGCTTCAAAATAGATAAACAATGTTTTGTTCCTAAGTGATACATGTTGAAACAGAGATTTGGGCTTGTTTTTGACCACATATTCTTTCTGGAGAGTGTTGTATTTAGATCAACTGATACATGCTACATGGGCAGGTTTTCCATTGATTTTACCTGCCCTATTTGGGAATTTTTGGGAATTTGGGACGTCCTCAGGAGGAAGCGAAAGAAGTTCAGAAGGCCATCGTGTCGCTTGGCCCTCAGGTGTTGATGGGTTTGTTTGAAAACACGGTACCATCGGTACTTTGCAAAAGCCCCAAAATGGCCATGGGTAAAAATCGATGTCTATCATCTGCCCATCAAAATTGCCAGCTGGGAGGTTTTTTCAGACACAGCCAGATCAGCTTTTCCGATCAGCCAGCTGAACAATTGTAAACCAAATTGGCCCCTCCATGCTTTTCCAAACAGGAGATCATTGTTCCATTGAAGCTCTCAAGTCAGGTATGAAGCGGCATTGCAGTTGACCAGCGGACCAGATTCAGATGGAGACATGGTAAAGTCATGAAAGTCATCTGAAATCCATCGTAGATCCGAACCATTTGGTTGGGTTTTGTTCCCCATACTACAGTACTGGTTGTACCCTGGGAATTTCAGGTGCCAAGAAGCAACTTGCTCAGTACCTGGTTGTGACAAGACGACCAGCCTCAGCCTCAGATGTTCGCATCCTGAAAGTGTGTCAAGAGTTGAAAGAAGCCGAACGCGGGGAGTGTTTCGGTTCCAACCATGCGCAGGTGGTTGTTGTTGGTTGGTTGGTTGGTTGGTTGGTTGGTTGTTTGTTTGTTTGCTTGCTTGCTTGCTTGCTTGCTTGCTTGTTTGTTTGCTGCTGCTGCTGCTGTTGCTGGTGCGGGGGGAGGTGGGGGAGGTGGGGGAGGTGGTGTATGAGGTGTTGGTGATGGTAAATCCTTTGTTACCTGCCATGCATTTCCCGCTGTTTCGGAATGTTTTGGCGTCGATCAGGCAGATCAAAAGATCCGCCGAGGTTGCGAACACCGCTCGCAAGCTGAGCAGATGACCCCTTTAGATGAAGTCGATTGATCTGCTGGCTGCTGACCTGCAGATCGCGCGCAAAAAGATTGGTCACTGGATCAAGAAATATACCATCAATGACGATAATGACGATGCGATTTTGAGACAAGTACCTTCAGTATTTTGATAATATATACTGTACATATATGCATAAATATATATATATATATTTGTGGTTGGGCTTGGATCCCTTTTAGAATCTTTATAGATCTTTATCGGTAGGTTTTGGAATCTGCTCATTATATCCTCATTGTATCACCGGCAGGTGGCAGACCGACTGCGGCTGATGCCGCCGCATTTGCAGAGCGAGGTGATGCGTCGTGGGCCACTGGACAGTCGGCCGGGGGACCCAAGGGTTTCATGCGGTTTCATGCGGTTTCTCATGGCTACAAAATGTTACAAACCCCCATTGGCTACCCACCTTCGACGCTGGCTACAGACGCAGCATGACACAGCATGACAGTGTGGAGTTGGAAGTTTTGAGAAGGTTTCTTGGGGTCAAAAACTATCAGTTGATGGTGTTGGACTAATGTGGTAAGTCCAATGCCACCGTGTTGCAGTTATCTAATATCTCCAGCTAACCAATTTTGCTTTTTGGATGACATTACTGAAACAATACCAGATAGGAAGCTTCATTAGATGCTGGGTCCACCTGGTTTCCCTAATTTCCCAAGTGTTCGTGGGAAGAGTTTTTCATCAGAGTTTTCCATGTTCTTCGCGAACAAGGAGTCCAACATCTATGTTGCTGAGCCGCATGAAGCAGGCGCAGCTGTATTAAATCGCCACAGATATGATGTATATGATGTATATATTTTTGGATGGGATTTTGAGGTGTAAAACTCACGGGATATTGATGGATGGGACGTGTCATGTTGTGTTGGACAAGTCTCGCCAGCATCGAGTTGATCGACATGGGACTAGATGGCAATGCCTGGAAAACTCTTGCGTGCAATGTTTGGGTGAGAAAAGGGTTTGATCAAATTCCATATTCATGAAGTTTGGCATAACACATTGAAAAGTGGTTTATCATATCATCTCCGGTAAAGATTCGTGATCCATTTCTATCCATTTCTTTCATCTCTCGAAGCATTTGTGGCATCCCAAAGTTTGGAAGTCATTAACAACATTCTTGTTGGTCACCTCAAAAACCCGCCAAACTGCGGCAGGTTGTTACAACCAAGTTGTGGTAACTTACTTATTACCAAAGAAGTTGTGGCACCGCGGCACCATGTAAATTCTCGATTGATGTGATTAATGTGGTGCTCCTGCCATGACGCCAATATAAGCCAATAACCCAATGACTCACCAGAAATGATGAGAGGTTTATGGCAGCTTTGCCACCTTTCCTAGTTCGATTGGTGCTTTGAAATGTGAAACCACCAACACTTGCTGGTTCACCGGAATGAATCACGTGGTGAACTAAGCAGACTTGAGATGTAGCACCAAGTAGTTAAACACTTAAACCATGTTGACCAGTTGTTGGTTAAAATCAGTTAACTCATATTTTTTCACAAATCTGAGTACAGATAAACCATGTTATAAATTTATCAGAGTTTATAAGCTATGTATATCCAAGCTCATACGGATCATCAATTTTCAAACCGATCACAACACCATCCGCCCCATCCGCGCCATCCGCAGGCGCTTGAAGCGGATCGGAATGGAGAACTTCATCGAGGCGATGCCGACATGGAACAAGTTGGAATTTTTGTTGGATGATTTTTGTTGGATGTTGGTTTGGCTTTAGCGGCTAAGAAAATGTGTCAGTTTTTTTGTTCCGGAATGTGTCAGATGTGCATTTTGTTCTGAAACAAAAACGCTGCGAATTGACCAGTTGGGAGACACGGATGCATTTCAGCGCTCAAGTTTGAAGGGTTGCACAATGCCAAGCCGCTCAACATGACAGATTTTCTCCTTCAAATTCCTGAGTTTAACCAACAGTTAGCCGAAAAATCTTGATTTTACCCTTCTAGCAACTTGACTCATTGAAAACGGTTTCAGATGGTTTCGGGCCTTGAAAACGATGATCCATTGAATCTATTGGGTCCAAAAAATAGCCGTGGATGGGAACAATTCAATCATATCCCTTGGCGATCATGATCTCCTACATAAGAATTAGATTATGTAATCTCCTACATTACATAAGAATATCAGAATATAATATTATGTAAAATCCAACAATATCCCATGACATCCCATGATGGTTTGAATCAACGAGATTTATAGGTCCAAGATGGTCCAGTTGTGTCACCCCCTCAAAGTGGTCGCCATGCCACCGTTGTTTCCGGCCGGAGGAGCTGTGGCCCCTGATGCAGGGTAACAACCTCGGCGAATGGCGGAAGATGTCTAGGGGAATATATGGGAATGAGCCACCAACAATCATCACCCTCCGGTTTTATTTAACGTAGCGATGGAACATGGCCCAATAGTATTTAGATGATTTGTGATATTTTGTGATGATTTCCCTACAAATTAATTATGATTTTCCATAGGTATGTTGAAATACCAGAGGTTCACTGGGTGGTTTTCACCCATCCCCCAAAATATGAGTCATCTCAAGATGTCTCGACTAGTGATCCCAAGTACGGTTGAACAGCAATAAATATTTGAAACCGCGAGATAAATCTGTGATACATCATATTTTAATAAATGGATTCACCATATCATTCGCAGTACATATACCGCAACTAGTCACAAAGACTAGTTTCATTGATTTGCCGTACTATTTTAGCATGAAACGATATCCCATCACCGTACTATTTTAGCATGAAACGACACCCCGTCAACTTTTTTGCCATTCCCCCAGTATTGTACAGCCGCATTGCCTGGTCCTAAATATATGTTTCATCCCCTACCTTTTTACATCTGTTTACCATGGTTTTTCTAAAATTGGGGGTACCCCATGGTACCATCATCCAAGTCATTAGAGCAGCAAAGCCATGGTGACTTGGTGGGGATCCACCATGACTTGAGAAAGCCCCAGATTTGAGGATGCGGCCGGTGAAGCAGACGACCAAAAACGCCATTGAGGTGTGAATTCAGTCCGGGATGCGTGAATCCGCTTGATAAAGTGGGCTTTTTCAATCTTTTTCAACCATTGAACATAGTCTAAACCAGCAAGAAATCATGGGGCTTCAGCTGTTGGATGGAATGGTTTCATTCATATCCAATATGACCATCGCCCCCAAAATAGGCGCCTAAACACCGGGCCGGCATCGAGCTGAACGCGATTCACATCATTGCCATGGTAGGATAGCTCCTTGCCCATTCCGAATCGGAGAATCCATGGATTTGGTTCACCTGGCGGAGTCTGATAAGAGATGGAGAAATTAAACATGGACTCCACTCCTGAAAGGAATGAATCCATGCTTACGAAACTTTCTAATATTTCTCAGATTTTTCTCATGCAAATGGGCATTTACCATTCGGGTACACTGCTTTATGGTCCCTTGGTCGACTTGTCTGTACCATTCTGTACCCCACTATCCCATCCCATTTTTGATCATCACACAATCCCAATGGAAAGCCACACATTTATGTCCTAGTCGAAACAGGTTCACATCGGTTAAAACATGTTTTAAAAAAGCAGTTTTTGTGGAATGTTCCCAAGCCAACCCAAACATTTTTGGCTGCCGGAAGTTTTCAGGCTTTGATCAGCGACTTTGGACTCAGCCCCGGCTGTTCCTGGATGCTTCGCTCCTTAACGCCGGACAAGTCGCGCGGTTGGGAACGACCGGCCGGGGTCGGTTCGGTCGTGATGGGGATGCGGATGATGATTATATATGATTATATGGGATTATATGTATACTAAGTACTAGCTGTGTGTGATACTATCCAATACAATGGGGGATTATCATAGTCCATGAAGCATCATGAAGTGGGAATCCTGTTCTTAGCCTAACCAGTTGTTGAGGGAACGACATTTCGGGTTTTTAACACTGCTCATGTGGATTTCGAGAGTGGACTGATCGGGAAACGCTGGGGATACCCTTCCGTAATCGTCATCAAACATGGCTTGCTGGAAAAATCACCATTTACTTCGATGATTTTGCCAGCGATCTAAAGCTCCATATTTATATCCATTTATTGTGGATTTTCCCTTTGCCAGGCTTGATTACCGGCTTTGGTATATCTTTTACAATTTCGTGGTTTCGTTCAGATTTGTATGTTTATTGTGACACGGCATATAAAAAAGGGGGTTGAACATGTTGAAACCACCCAGAATGGGATTGGGAAGTCTTGGAGGCAACATGAGGTAACTTTTTGAGCCAAAAGATGTGGCTTTAGACCTGGATCCGGCTGATACAATCCCTTTATTTTAGCATGATTATAGTAAATATCCCCATATATCCAACATTATCCAACCACTGAAGTTTAGTAGATGTTTTCTGAGTGTTTTTCCAGAATCCCTAGAAAAAATCAATCACCAAGGCAAAAGCTGGCGGCCAAGATCGACCCCACGGGTCAAGCTGATCCATCTGGGTGCCACGTCAAGTTGGGTCACCAGTTGGGGCATCCATGGTGAAGACCATCATTTTGGAGATGTTCCTAGATCTATTTCTATTGGGGATTGGGTTATTTGCTTGGCATATTCATGAAATTGAAGTTTCCTGATTCTAGAATTCCCCGATTTTTTTTTTCTAGAGCACTTGGAAAACTGTCAGAATTGATTGCCGGAGGGTACAGTTCTGGCAATTAAAAAACACCAGGGAGTTGATAGTCAAACTCAAACATGGAAGCACTACAATTTCTTACAGCTATCAGGAAAACCACTGTCAGAATCTGTCAGAACAAGTTTCAACATGTTGGGGTTTCCACTCTCCGAACTTGATAGTTCACTTTTGATTCACGACAACCAGCAGGAGAATCACTACAACCAGCTCCGTGAAACGAGTGATGCTTTTTGTTGATCTGGATCCTGATGATGCCCTGGTGCTTTCAGCATCTTTCAGCATTTTTCACTTTTATCACGTTGATGTGATAAGACGTTCCAACTTCCCCAATTTGGAGTGCTAGATGTTCTGGATTGCAATTCGGATTTTGTTGTGGAAAACCGAATTCCCATCATTCCCATCCACTTGGGAATGGTTGCTCCCAACCAGTTCTGGTTAGATTCGGAATAGTTTTATAATTGATGAACTTGGGTGTATAAAACATTGGCATACATTGGCTTTGTTTGACAGAACTTGGCTGATCATATGTGCGTCCCCCACTATCATGGCAGGTATGTTGCGGAGGAATTGAAGAAAATTGTATGATATATGCGTGGAAAAATATAAGATAAAGAATAATCAAATCTTCTGAATGATTTTTTTGAGATCGATTTCGATCAAAAATTCAATTTATTTTTGAGATGTAATATATAATAAATATATTAATTAATTTGATAATATAATTAATATATCCGATTGCACTGATAATATTTGGAAAACATCTAAAAGATAATCGGAGTTCTTCTTATATCGTTGATATTATTTTGCGATAATTAACTATGATATGATAAAATTCCTTATTATTATCATCAATACAATATATAAATATATATATATATTTATTAATTCTATAAAAACAAAATGATATTTAAAGCTAATATTTAAAAATTAAGTATATTGAAAAACACGTACATATATATATATATATGCAAAAGTATACATTTCTAATAGAACATACAGAATTATGTTTGTTTTATTTATATAATATATATATTTTAAATCAGTTTTGAAAAAAAATGGAAAAACATATGTTAAAAGAAATCATTAAAACCATATATTATTAATATATGTAAAAATATATAACAAAATTATGGTTTCGTCTATGCTGTCTTACTCAAACGTCCAGTGAGACGCAAAGTCCTAACCAGTTGGACTACAGGATCGTGGAGGACGCAAGTCCTAACGGAATGACATTGATGAGGTTGACCCCAGCAACGGTTCAGAACAGCACCCAAATCCCGAGAAGAACATGTGTCGCACATGTTATTTGGTGGGCTATTGAGGAAAAAAATGGTAGATGTCCCTTCATACTTGTTTTGCCTTTCCATCGTGCGCACTGACTACCGCAGAAGCTGGTTCAAGTGGAAATATGCAATGGAAAACAACACAGTGTTCCTGGACATCAATGAAGATTTCGAAGATTTCAAAACAAAACATTCCAGGTCCCGACCGGTGCAGCTTTTCTTAACACAGCCTTTCGAAGCGACTCCGGATGCCCAGCATGTTCACCTCAGTTGACGAGCCTGAACCTCAGTGTTTCAACATGTTTCAACAGTTGATGAATGGCAAGCAAACACGGTGTCTTCAGGGCGAAGCCGTTTCGAACGGAGGCCGCTTGGGTCGTTCTGCATGGCGGCCGGTTGAACATTGCAACCATGGTGAGTTCAACCATGGCCGACTGTCGGAGGCTGCCAACACCCTGGACCAACATTTGCATTTTATCGACCAAATAGGACTGAAGATTTGGTGAAATACCCTCTGGTTATGACTAACAGACATAGCCATGGTATAGATGGCCCTAATCGAAATAGATGGTTTACCGTTCTTAATAGCATGGGGATTTTCCATGGCAAACTGTTAGTCATAACCAGATGGTAATATGAAATTCCTCAAATTTCTCAATATCAGTGTGTCAATTCTTGGCAATGGCATTCTTGCATATTTTTGGAATTTAGAGTCGCATCCCAATTGTTCAAATTTTCAGAGGACTTGTCGTGCAGATCATTGCGCACCGTTTGGATCTGCGTCCCAAACTCACCCTTTCGATTTAGATCACGAAAACAGTTGAAATCCAGTAGCATGTTGTTTTTGGCCAGGTTTATCATGTTTTTTTGCCGACAGACCGACTGAGGTAGACATTTTGATTGACGGACTGAGTGAAGAAAATGTGTAGCTTGGCTGCCAAGTCATCGTTCAATGCGATGTTTTTTTTGGGGCAGCATTTTTATAACATTTTCTAAAGTTGGCAAAGATCATGATTTTAGATGATTTTCATTTATGGATTTTTAAATTTCCATATAATAATATATATACATATACATAAGATCTGGGTAAATTATAACGACCTCACCGTTCTCCATCACTGGAATCATGGTTTATTTTAGGGGAATCATCCCAAAATGGCCCATATTCAGGTGAACATGACATATGATAATTTACCCAGATAAGATCCATATATAAAGATCTATGGTTTTTACACCGGGTATCGCAACTTTTTGTTGATGGAACACCCCAAAGATTCGCCCAGGAGCGTTGACCGTGCTGACCTGGTTCTGGCGGCCAGAGTGGGCTTAGTCGCTTCGGCGGAGCCGTGTTAAACAACGGGTTTTACTTTGAAAAAACCGTGAAAAAGCGTGGAAAAAACATGTACTCCATTTTTCTCTAACATCCTTTAACCTCCTTTAATCAAGTTTGGTTGGATTTGTTGGATCTGTTTCGTTGAGAGCTTCAGAAAAACATTGGCACCGCCAAGGATGTTGTGGCCAAAGATGTGGTGCCTCGGATGTTAGGAGACAGAAGCAAGTTGAGAAATTTCTCTCTCCGATTGGCAGATTTGTTCGCTATACAAATTATATTTTATGGCCATTTTGGTGGGAAAATGACAATCAAGCATGGGATCAAATGATGGATTTTGGCTATTTTTGTCACAAAAAATCAACATGACATCCAGATGCTGACACTGGATCAGGTTCGAACAGGGACCCTGCAGGCCTGGATGTGATGTTGTGGGGATCCTTATGTCGTGTTTTTGGTGCCCCTGCCGATCAGATCGGATCAGTTTCAGGCATCAACTCTCTTCTCAGAACAAGGCGCGCAAAGAGTCACGGTTCATCGTGCTTCGTGTTTTGCAATGACTCAGAGACTGAATTCAGAATGGATCCATGGCCTCCGGTTGCGCAACGGTCGACGTCAGGTTGGGCGCTGCAACTCAGTGGAGCTGCTGAGTAGCGACCCCAGAGGATCCAGGATGGATCCATCATCCGGGTGTCGGTGATCACCTGGTGGCGATGGTCCTATCCCAAGTTGGGTCAATATCCCAAGTTGGGTCAATATCCCATGGTCATATCCATAGTCATCCCCATATAACTTGGCTGAAACATCAGAGAAAGTCAACACATCCGAGGTGGGACACCCTCCGCTCTCATCCAAAGGTGGGAGCTAGGACTGCGCACTGAGTGAAAGGACCGGGGGTCCCAGTGAAACTGATGGGCTGGCGATGGTGAAAAAACGCACAGAGTTTGGGAAAGAAATGATGTACTAATTATCCCAGTTTGGACCTATCCCGATTTGATGATCTGATGATGTACAACCATGTACAACCCTTAGGTTGTTTCATGTTGTTTCATCTTGCTTTTTCCAGCCTTCAGGCATGTCTGACTGCTCAGCATCTGTGACTGTGCTTCGAGTTTCTCCATTCAATTTCATTCATCGTCCTTCCTTGCTTCCCTGATCTTATATATAACGCCAGACAAACACTTGAAACCTGTTGCGCTGACAATTTAATTAATACGTGGACCTATCAAAACACACAGCTTAGAACCCTTCGAGCATGCACTCAGAACCCCATGAGGCAGACTGCCAATTCTGCCTGATATCACCAAGTGTCTACAACCATTGGAAACCCTCACAGATCGGTGATACACATGTTAACAGTACCAATAGTACAAAGGTTTCCTATTACTATATACCATCATAGGTGGGGAGAGCTGCATTTAGAACCTCCTCAATCACAGTGCATACCGGTGGCATTTTTGAACATGTTCAACTTCATTTCTGGTCTGGCGAAACATAGACTGATTAGAATGGATTTGGACCATAGCCCATGGGATCCATGTATGCTATATATGGTAACCTTTACCATATTTTACCATCAATATACCCCATTCATGTTAGCATTAATATACCAGCACCATGGATCCTATTTTTGTAGGGTGCCCAATTCCAAAGGAACATCATCATTTTGCCATCTTTTTTCCAAGGGCGAGGTCGGCAAATAGCCAAAAGTCCCATCGCCGCAAAAACCCAGGCCTTGCATCGTGCGCCGTGCTGGGGCTCTTGACGCTTTCGGTCAGGCCTTGAGTAGCAAGGCATGCGGGGCATGCAGTTCCGCCATCCAGATCCATCCATGTACCATCTGGTTATGTAACATAGCTATGGTTAATCTATGGTTAATATATGGATAATCTATGGTTAAGGGTTAATAGTTACCATCTGGTTATGACTAACAGACATAGCCATGGTTTTTCGATGGCCCTAATCGAAATAGATTGTTTAAACGGTTTACCGTTCTTAATGGAAAATTGTGATTTTCCATGGCAAACTGTGAATGTCATAACCAGATGGTATCCATTCCAAAGATGATGATTGAAGATGATGATATCCATCAAATGTTGAATCATATCCATCATATCCATCATCTTGTATCCATCCATGTAACATGTTTCTTTTTGGATTCAATTTGATGGTTCCATCAGGCGGAGCCCAAATCAGCCCATTGCTCTTTGAATCTTGAAATCAATGGTTTTGGGGCAACCCATGGCGCCCCGATTTTAGAAACCCCCTATCTTGAGCTCTGCAAACTGCAGCAAGAAGTAAATCACGAAATCTGGTGCTCTCAAGTTCCAGCGCAGAACAAATTACCTTTGTGGAACAGTTTCTGAGTCCATCGGAGGCAGAGAAAGAGGACCATGCGATCCTGAACGGACTGCCTTTGAGCTTTCCTCCACGTTCGTGTGGTTTCAACCACTCTGGACGTTCTTCCATGGCTTCAGTGCACATGGTGGCTTCATTTGAAGTTGCTGACTCAGTGTGTCTGGGTATGTCTGGGTCCTTCAAAGTTGCAGATGCAATTACTGTATTCTTCCAGGGTAATCAGGTAATGAGGCCTGGTGTCAGTTTGTTTTTCAGGTGTTGTCCAACGTTTGTCCTTGCATGTTTTCTTTTCCTTGCTGCTTTTCTTCGCAAAATCACCTACTGCATCCTACTGCGATTTCTGGCCTAGGCCATACAGAGTGGCAGATGCAGGAGCCAAGCTAGCTTTCTTTTGCAAGTGTCCTGAGTGAATTCCGAGGTGGGGAACGTCCCTTGAGTTCTATCGATGCAAGGGTGGTAATGCGTATGCACAGAATGTCTTGACTGTCTTGACCAAGATGTGAGGAAATGGATGTGTCAGATACCTTGCAGGTGAGATCAATTGGCCAATAGGCCCAAAGATGATGAAAACCATGATCATTATCTTTGGCGGTCTTGCATTGACGGGTCTGGTTTCTTGGCTGCAGGAAGTATATTCAGGATTGTTGGGTTCGTGTCCGTTGAAGGCAAATTTGCAAATAGCACGTACAGCATCTTTGTAGGATTTGCATGCAATTAATTAATTGCAATTATGTGTTCTATTGTGTTCTTCTTGTTTGTCGTTTTTTGCGAATACGCAGCGTGGAATGGGTTGGTTGGGAAACTAAGGCTGGCTCAAAGCGGCAGGCATGCCCACTGGAGCAAGTACGAGGAAAGATGTGCCTTCGCCAGAGTTGTGACAGACATGGGGAGCAACAGATGCAATACCTTCCAGGACTAGGCAAATACTAGACCAGTGCATCAGATGTGGCGGGCAGAAGTTTTGCTTCACAGCTCTTCTTGTTGTCTTGGCACTCGACGGTAGTTCCCTCTAGTTCCACTTGAGTCACTTGAGGCATTTCTTAGTCCTCGCGAGAAGGAGGAGCAGTCGTCCAGCAGGCGTGTCTATTCTGAGATGTCTTGAAGTTCAACACCTGCTTTGGCTACAAGATGTGTGACACGCAGCGTCACCCGAGGATCATAATGTGAAAGAACCTCGATGGCTACGGCAACAATGTCCTCTGGACATCTCTTCTTCTCAAGTGGAAGGATGACCAACTGCTCTACGGGCTTGATATTTTTTGCTGGATTCCGTGCTCGCCAACATCTGCGTCAAGGCAATTCTTTGTGAGGAATTTCGATACGAGTCAGCATTCGACCAGAATCCAGAACTCTGAACTGGCGGTTGCTTCTTGTACTCTGCTCTGGAGGCACAGGGAAGAACTGAAGAGCCTCACAAAAGCACCTTTGCAGATAGAGAGAGAGGACCATGCGATCCTGAACGGACTGCCTTTGAGCTTTCCTCCACGTTCGTGTGGTTTCAACCACTCTGGACGTTCTTCCATGGCTTCAGTGCACATGGTGGCTTCATTTGAAGTTGCTGACTCAGTGTGTCTGGGTATGTCTGGGTCCTTCAAAGTTGCAGATGCAATTACTGTATTCTTCCAGGGTAATCAGGTAGTGAGGCCTGGTGTCAGTTTGTTTTTCAGGTGTTGTCCAACGTTTGTCCTTGCATGTTTTCTTTTCCTTGCTGCTTTTCTTCGCAAAATCACCTACTGCATCCTACTGCGATTTCTGGCCTAGGCCATACAGAGTGGCAGATGCAGGAGCCAAGCTAGCTTTCTTTTGCAAGTGTCCTGAGTGAATTCCGAGGTGGGGACCGTCCCTTAAGTTCTATCGATGCAAGGGTGGTAATGCGTATGCACAGAATGTCTTGACTGTCTTGACAAAGATGTGAGGAAACGGATGTGTCAGATACCTTGCAGGTGAGATCAATTGGCCAATAGGCCCAAAGATGATGAAAACCATGATCATTATCTTTGGCGGTCTTGCATTGACGGGTCTGGTTTCTTGGCTGCAGGAAGTATATTCAGGATAGTTGGGTTCGTGTCCGTTGAAGGCAAATTTGCAAATAGCACAGCATCTTTGTAGGATTTGCATGCAATTAATTGCAATTATGTGTTCTATTGTGTTCTTCTTGTTTGTCGTTTTTTGCGAATACACAGCGTGGAATGGGTTGATTGGGAAACTAAGGCTGGTTCAAAGCGGCAGGCATGCCCACTGGAGCAAGTACGAGGGAAGATGTGCCTTCGCCAGAGTTGTGACAGATGTTGTTGTTGTTGTTGGTGGTGGTGGTGGTGGTGGTGTTGTTGTTGTTGTTGTTGTTGTTGTTGCGGTTGTTGTTGTTGCGGTTGTGGTTGTGGCGGCTCTCAGCAGTAGCTGCAGCCCGGGAACGCACCTCCACTGGCAGATCGACAGACAAGCTCCGATAGAACAAACCAAGCGTCATTGCAAGTCCTCCCTGCCAGCTTCAGGTGGCCCAAACTAGAGAAGGACAAAATGGGCCGAGCAGACGGAACCAACAAGGAACCCGCACCGAAGGACAAATGCCCACCACAGCAACCAAGAGGGAAAAGAAACACAGCAAAGCAGGCAGAAGCCCCAGCGCGCCAACCACAACCACCAAAGGGAAGATAAACACCCCAGAGCGGGCGGAAGCTCCAAAGAGCCGAAAGACAAACACCAACCCCAAACCACAGCCACCCAAGGGAGGAAGACGAACACCACAGGGGGGGCAAAAGTCCCAGAGCGCCAAAAAGACAAACGCCAATCACAACCACCAAAGGAAAGCAGACAGCCCAGGGCGGGCAGAAGCCCCAGAACACGGGCGACTAAAATGGGGAGAGTCCAAATGAGGGGCTTTGGGGGGGTCCAAATGAACCGGGCAGTGTTTAAGGGCAGCCTAGGGCGCGGGGAAGCGTTTAAGGGCAGCCTACTGCCTAACGTCGCTTTCTGAAACCAGAAGAAAATCTCCAGGAAAGCGCCCGGCAGGTGGCCAAAGGACATGCTGCTGGGCCGCCAAGGGCTCCCGGAAGGGTTTAAGGGCAGCCTAGGGCGCCGGGAGGCGTTTAAGGGCAGCCTACTGCCTAACGTCGCTTTCTGAAACCAGAAGAAAATTTCCAGGAAAGCGTCCGGCAGGTGGCCAAAGGACATGCTGCTGGGCCGTCAAGGGCGGGGAAGGGTTTAAGGGCAGCCTAGGGCGCCGGGAAGCGTTTAAGGGCAACCGACTGCCTAACGTCGCTTTCTGAAACCGTCCGGCAGGTGGCCAAAGGACATGCTGCTGGGCCGCTAAGGGCGCCGGGAAGGGTTTAAGGGCAGCCTAGGGCGCCGGGAAGCGTTCAGCCGACTGCCTAACGTCGCTTTCTGAAACCAGAAGAAAATGTCCAGGAAAGCGCCCGGCAGGTGGCCAAAGGACATGCTGCTGGGCCGCCAAGGGCACCGGGAAGGGTTTAAGGGCAGCCTAGGGCGCCAGGAAGCGTTCAGCCGACTGCCTAACGTCGCTTTGAAACCAGAAGAAAATGTCCAGGAAAGCGCCCGGCAGGTGGCCAAAGGACATGCTGCTGGGCCGCCAAGGGCTCCCGGAAGGGTTTAAGGGCAGCCTAGGAAGCGTTTAAGGGCAGCCTACTGCCTAACGTCGCTTTCTGAAAGCAGAAAATCTCCAGGAAAGCGTCCGGCAGGTGGCCAAAGGACATGCTGCAAGGGCGCCGGGCAGGGTTTAAGGGCAGCCTAGGGCGCGGGGAAGCGTTTAAGGGCAGCCTAATACTGCCTAACGTCGCTTTCTGAAACCAGAAGAAAATCTCCAGGAAAGCGTCCGGCAGGTGGCCAAAGGACATGCTGCTGGGCCGCCAAGGGCGCTGGGAAGGGTTTAAGGGTAGCCTAGGGCGCCGGGAAGCGTTTAAGGGCAGCCGACTGCCTAACGTTGCTTTCTGAAAGAACATGCTGCTCGACCGCCAAGGAAAAGCACCCGGCAGGTGGCCAAAGGACATGCTGCTGGGCCGCCAAGGGCGCCGCAAAGCCACTTTTTCTCGGACGCGCTCCCCCTGCAGATGGCTGGGGTCGGCGGATATATATATATATATATATATATTACTTTACAAAATTTTTGATACTAAAGATTTCAGTTTCTCCCTCTTTGCTATGTTCTTCTCCTCCTTCGCTCTGTAGTAGGCATCCCTCGCCATCATCTCTTTCGTCATCTCTTCCTTCAGTTGTTGGACGAGTTCCTTTTTGAATGCCTCTGGGTCAAAGGGCGGTTTCGCTCTTGAAGGTCTTACTCTTTTGGGTTTGGGTGTTGGCGTCGGTTTCTCTTCAACAGGTTTTTCAATGACTTCTTCTGGTTTCTCTTCTTTAGGTTCTTCTTCTGGCACTGTCTCTAACTCTTTCACTGGTTCGTTGCTTTCTTCTTTGTCAATGTCTTTCACGACTATCTCTGTCATATTTATATTAATATATTTTAGATTAAAAAAGTATACTTTCAAAATTTTGTGCCTCAAATACGGTCGTTTTAGACCTTCTAAGTTGAATGTTCTGTTGCCGACATTGTCATATACTATTGCCTTTACTTTGTAATTTTCTTTTGACCATTTGCTCACATACTCCTTTCTGTCGGTATAGTTTCCTCTGCCCTTCTTGAAGATTTTGACGTTGTCATTCGCATTTACTTCGGGATATTTTCTGGTGTTCTTTTCTCTCCTCGTTAGGTTCGTCCTGACGTCCAAATGGTTCTTATCGTTGTGGGCATCCTTTGGCTTCATTTTCGTGGATGAATGGACGGTGTTGTTGTATTTCTCCAACGCTTTTGCCAACATTGCAGTCCAACTGCCCCTGTTAAATCTCACCCTGTCGTGTATCATATTTTTCATCGTCCTAATGAAACGCTCCGCAATGTTAGCATGTGTTAAAGTGATGATGTGAGTAATGCCTTCACCGTCAAAGTATTTCTTAACTATTGTTTTAAACGCTCCGTCGTCGTCGCTGTATATTGACATCGGATGACCCATCTTTCTGAAATGTTTCTTTCAATGCTGGTAGGACGCTTTTACCGTCTTTGTTCTTCATAGGGACGACGTTTGCCAACTTGCTGAATATATCTATGACTACTAACCCGTATCTCGGTTCTCCGTTCTTGACTGGAACTTTTACCTCTGGTGTCTTGGTTAAAGGTTTCATATCCACAATGTCAATTTGATATTCATATCTTGCAAACGGTGCGGTGTATGAGTTAGAACCCCTGTATCTCCTAATCTGTTTGTTGGGTTGCTTCTTCATCCATTCGCTCACATCAATCCTGTTAATTGAAGGGTCTTGTTCCTTTGCCTTTTTAAGCGTTTCATCTATAGAACCAAAACCATTTTCCAAATCGTAATAGATGTTGCTGATAATGTCATCTTTTGATAATCTCCTTGCCATATATATATATATATTATAATTATAATATTAGATTTAAAATTATCAACATTAAAAAATATACTTAAAGAAATACTGTCTTAATATAGTAAGAGCAAATAAGATGACCAAATTTGACTGTGGATGTCGCGTAATGTCAGACATCATCAACTTAAACAGTGGTGATTATAAAAAACCTCACTGGGGATATTTACTTAAAACCTTCGTGAATGTTTGTGGAAAGTGTGGCAAGAAACAAATGAAATTCCAATATATGGAAAATAAACTTATGGAGATGGAAAAGCAACGAATGGAAATGTTTATGAACTTTGAAGATGAAGACAACGAAGACTTTGACAAAGAATATAAAGAACAATTTAGAAAGATGACTGACGAAGAGATTGAACGACACATCGGTCTTGAAAGGGTTAGAAATGTAATCGAAGGATATGATAAAGAACACGGTATAGACAAAATCCGAAGGATGATAGAAGAAGTAAGGAACGAAGATAAGAAAAAAGAACCCAATGATGAAGAATGTGAAAGTGATAATAGCGAAACACAACGAGCAAAACGATTACAGTGGATAAGGGACAACAGAAAACCTAAAAACTGAAAGAGACCCCAAAATTACTTAAAGAAAAAAAACCTATATATATATAGTAAGAGAAAATGGGATACTTTAAAACTTTAAGAATTGATGTGCTGAATAAGGAAATGGAAAGATTAGGTATTGACGGGTTGAATGCTGAGAATGTGGGAGTGATTGTTGACTTTGGTAGTGAAAGCGAAGATGAGCACGAATGTGATAGAAAAGCAATAGAGAAAGAAGATGAGGAGATTAGGGACTTTGTAAAATGTCATCCTATGCCTTCTCCAGACGATGAGGAAGGAGAACAGTTTTGGAAGAAAGTAATTGATAGATTGAAAAACGACCAAGGAATAAATGCTTTGACAATATATTCGTTCGTAAATTTTGACATTATCAAAAGGATGTATGAAAACCTCACGGATTAAAAAGTAATCATAAACTGTGGTAAGGAACTTAACCGTGATGGAACATGGGATGCTATGGCAATAAATGAAACTCTATTAGCATTAGCGTTGGATGAACTGAATGATACAAATAAAAATATCTCAACACAAAGAAGAGTAATTGAACACCTGGTGGGACGGAATAGGAAAATGGAAAGCATAAAATGATTAACTCATAATATCTCAATAAAATATATTATGAACTAATCTCTAAACAAATATATACAACAAAAATCACAACAACCTCAACCAAAACATCAGGTGAAAGTTTTTGACAAAATAGTCCCAAAATCCCCAGCACATAAAACATCAAAGGCGGGGAAGAAACATTGAACAAAAACATAGAAAACATAACAAGCAAAACACCCTCAACAAAACCTACCCTCATCCAAACCAAACATTATCACAACAACCTCAACGAAACATTTAGCAAGATAATCAAAACGAAACAGTCAAACATTTAGATATACAAGATTGAACAAAAACGTAACAGCCTCCCACCTGAACCTTGAACCCTCACTCCCCAGAATCCCCCTTCTACCATTCTTTTAGGGGGTGCCCGTCGGGAACAAACCCTTAGTGCCGCCCCCGGGGCCCACCCCATCCCATGAAGTCTCACCAACCCAAATAGTGCAAGACGCGGGGGAGAGTTGTGACAGACATGAGGAGCAACAGATGCAATACCTTGTGCATCAGATGTGGCGGGCAGAAGTTTTGCTTCACAGCTCTTCTTGTTGTCTTGGCACTCGACGGTAGTTCCCTCTAGTTCCACTTGAGTCACTTGAGGTATTTCTTAGTCCTCGCGTGAAGGAGGAGCAGTCGTCCAGCAGGCGTGTCTATTCTGAGATGTTTTGAAGTTCAACACCTGCTTTGGCTACAAGATGTGTGAAACGCAGCGTCACCCGAGGATCATAATGTGAAAGAACCTCGATGGCTACGGCAACAATGTCCTCTGGTCATCTCTTCTTCTCAAGTGGAAGGATGACCAACTGCTCTACGGGCTTGATATTTTTTGCTGGATTCCGTGCTCGCCAACATCTGCGTCAAGGCAATTCTTTGTGAGGAATTTCGATACGAGTCAGCATTCGACCAGAATCCAGAACTCTGAACTGGCGGTTGCTTCTTGTACTCTGCTCTGGAGGCACAGGGAAGAACTGAAGAGCCTCACAAAAGCACCTTTGCAGATAGAGAGAGAGGACCATGCGATCCTGAACGGACTGCCTTTGAGCTTTCCTCCACGTTCGTGTGGTTTCAACCACTCTGAACGTTCGTCCATGGCTTCAGTGCACATGGTGGCTTCATTTGAAGTCGCTGACTCAGTTCGTCTGGGTATGTCTGGGTCCTTCAAAGTTGTAGATGCAATTACTGTATTCTTCCATGGTGATCTGGTAATGAGGCCTGGTGTCAGTTTGTTTTTCAGGTGTTGTCCAACGTTTGTCCTTGCGCGTTTTCTTTTCCTTGCTGCTTTTCTTCGCAAAATCACCTACTGCATCCTACTGCGATTTCTGGCCTAGGCCATACAGAGTGGCAGATGCAGGAGCCAAGCTAGCTTTCTTTTGCAAGTGTCCTGAGTGAATTCCGAGGTGGGGAACGTCCCTTGAGTTCTATCGATGCAAGGGTGGTAATGCGTATGCACAGAATGTCTTGACTGTCTTGACCAAGATGTGAGGAAATGGATGTGTCAGATACCTTGCAGGTGAGATCAATTGGCCAATAGGCCCAAAGATGATGAAAACCATGATCATTATCTTTGGCGGTCTTGCATTGACGGGTCTGGTTTCTTGGCTGCAGGAAGTATATTCAGGATTGTTGGGTTCGTGTCCGTTGAAGGCAAATTTGCAAATAGCACGTACAGCATCTTTGTAGGATTTGCATGCAATTAATTAATTGCAATTATGTGTTCTATTGTGTTCTTCTTGTTTGTCGTTTTTTGCGAATACGCAGCGTGGAATGGGTTGGTTGGGAAACTAAGGCTGGCTCAAAGCGGCAGGCATGCCCACTGGAGCAAGTACGAGGAAAGATGTGCCTTCGCCAGAGTTGTGACAGACATGGGGAGCAACAGATGCAATACCTTCCAGGACTAGGCAAATACTAGACCAGTGCATCAGATGTGGCGGGCAGAAGTTTTGCTTCACAGCTCTTCTTGTTGTCTTGGCACTCGACGGTAGTTCCCTCTAGTTCCACTTGAGTCACTTGAGGCATTTCTTAGTCCTCGCGAGAAGGAGGAGCAGTCGTCCAGCAGGCGTGTCTATTCTGAGATGTCTTGAAGTTCAACACCTGCTTTGGCTACAAGATGTGTGACACGCAGCGTCACCCGAGGATCATAATGTGAAAGAACCTCGATGGCTACGGCAACAATGTCCTCTGGACATCTCTTCTTCTCAAGTGGAAGGATGACCAACTGCTCTACGGGCTTGATATTTTTTGCTGGATTCCGTGCTCGCCAACATCTGCGTCAAGGCAATTCTTTGTGAGGAATTTCGATACGAGTCAGCATTCGACCAGAATCCAGAACTCTGAACTGGCGGTTGCTTCTTGTACTCTGCTCTGGAGGCACAGGGAAGAACTGAAGAGCCTCACAAAAGCACCTTTGCAGATAGAGAGAGAGGACCATGCGATCCTGAACGGACTGCCTTTGAGCTTTCCTCCACGTTCGTGTGGTTTCAACCACTCTGGACGTTCTTCCATGGCTTCAGTGCACATGGTGGCTTCATTTGAAGTCGCTGACTCAGTTCGTCTGGGTATGTCTGGGTCCATCAAAGTTGTAGATGCAATTACTGTATTCTTCAAGGGTACGGAGGTCTAGGTGAGCTCCGTTTTAGGTTTTATCCAAGGGTATTTAAGACTTGAAATGAAAGTGTGAACCAGTGAAATTCATAGGATTGGAAGCGGTTCGCCGTTGCCGTTTTTGCTGCCTTTGTCAGCACTTTTATCTTGTGATATCTGTGACTTTCCGAAGGCCGCGCGGGCTTTGGGCCTTTGTCTGAGATGAAGCTCATCGATATAGCTCAGCAGCTTGGACACCCGCTGTGTTTGCCTTTTTTGAGGGCCTAAACGGTTCAACATGACATTTTCCACCAGTGTTTCCACACTAAGGGGTCCTTGGTGTTAGAGGCCGGTTTTATTCAGGGTTCGCATCAGCGGCCCGGTGTTTAGTGTCAACAGTCTCGCTTTTCCTGTTCCATCTGATTCCATCTAGATTAAAGTGCCAAAACCTCTATTGGTTGATGATTACAGGGGTTTTTATTCACCAATCTAGCAAAATCTTACCCATATTCCAAGGCTGTTCATATTCCATGCCAAAATAGCTCCGGAAGTTTGGAAAATAATGAACGACCTTTGATGGTGAGAATGAGGTTGTGTGACCCTTGTCAGGCGCACCTTTTCCCTTGGCACGTCCTATCATGTCCAATCGCACATGTTTAACCCCGCTAAGACACTTTGAGTCCACAGCTTCTCAAGCAATGATTTCTTGAATAGACATAAAGTCTTGTGTTTCCCTCATCAATCATCAACTTCTCTATAGGATCTTTTAAGACCATTGGATAAGCTATTCAGCTTATTTTTTTGACGCGTTTGGCTGGCGGTTCAGCTTCCGCATCCGCAAACTGGGCCAAGTCTGGATTTCGCTGTTCTTCCTCGAACCCAAATGGTACCATATTTCCACTGAATACACTTACATTGAGTAGGATGCCACCCCTGGAGTACGATGCCCCCCTGGTATGCGTTGCCAGTCATGCATGTGGGATTCTCAAGCATATGTTGACATCCTTTTTGATCAAATTGAGGTCAGAAATTCCACTCCATATACCCAGAGAGCATCACACTCCATCCTGCACGGCTAGCACCACAACCGAGGATTTCCATAGCCTCCACAGGTCTAAAGTATCAAAATTTGATGGAATACGATTGTATGCGCGACTCTTCAAAACGCTGGAAAAACAACGATTTCCCCCATATTCCATATTATCATATTCCAGAGCATTTTACCTCCAACGAGAAAAAAAAATAAGAAAAACCTCTTCAGGTTCATTTTTTCAAAAATGGTTTTTGGCTGTATGCGACGGTTTTTCTGGTATACTATGCCTTTTGTGGAGTACGAAGATCTGTGAGTATATGTGGAGTGCGATGAGGTCCTCTGGAGTGCGATGACACCCCTCGAGTGCGATGCCACATGAGTATGCGCGGCGGGAAATCCCCTGAGAGAAGGATTCTGGGCCACAATTCCCCAAATTCAACAACAGAGCGGATGCTGGTTGTTGTAGTTTAACAGGATTTCAGCCCATTCAACAAACAAGTCACACAATATATTTTGAAACCCTCTCCTACTTCAGTCTCCAAAATGGGAAACTCACCTATCAGGGCACGCTTTAGCTCATCCAGGCTCCATAGCATTTCAGGAACAACACAAGGCATCGACATGGTGCCAAACAATTTCCAAATCGAGCTGAAAGGTCTTCCCACCGCAACCAGTCAATTTACAGGTGTGAAACATGTCACACACAGGGAAACAGGTTGGGAAAACAATGGGTCCAAAGAGACAGGTCTGGAGTACGATGGATTCATGATATAGGTCCTAGGTAAATTTTCTGAATTTGCGTAACTTGGAGCTAGAACCAATACATCTGGGAATATCATAATCCCCTTTCCGGTTGCCGGAGTAATTGTGACCATTACATCATTACTTATTTAACCCCGAAAGTCACATTTGCACAGGATATGTAAGGAACCAGAAGCAATGGCATCTGGATACGTCACTGGAATGATGGTTTATCTACCGGGAATCATCCCCAACTGTCCTTATTTTATTCCGCTATGTTCAGGTTCGTGAATTAATATGATATTCCGAACTATATTCCATCAAAACCCATCAATGCCCAGTATAGATTCCCGTGTGAAAAAAAACATCTGTTTTTTCGCCCGTTGCCAGTCCCAAGGCTTCCAGAAAACTCCAGGGCGAGCTGCAGCACCTGGTGCTGCTTTTTGCGCTGACGAAGCTGCGGTGGAAGCGGCTGTCCACGGAAATGCCAGTGGTGAGTTAAGACCATGGTGTACCACATATGGTCATTTTCGGTTCAACTCGGCTCAACTGGGTTCAGCTCTGGGTTCAACTCGGTTCAAGGTCATTAACTTGATCTCACTTCAGGGTAAAATAGATGGTAGAAGACCGGTTAACAGACCTGGGACTAAGATTCAAATAAAATTCCAACCATGCAAAGCTGCCCCAAGCTTTCCGCCACTTTGAAGGCTCTTTGACGGATGACAGGACCATCCTAGCCGTCAATGAGCCCGGGCCAGGGCTGGACACTTTTGTTGAGGTGTCAGGTGTCCGCAGGTGTCTGCAGGCAGAGCCGGTGTTCAACGCCTCACATTCGGCTCATTGCCTGTTGAGTATCTTCTTTCAGCATAAGAATTGGCAGAACATCCCATCAGCTCAGAAGATGGCTGTTCATGGTCTTCATGCCAAAGTTTGGATGTTGTCGACATCAGTATCAGCTCTCAGCGTGACCCAGATGCTATCAGGTACTTTAAGGATACCTATGGCGCAGTCAGCCATATTTGATCTGGGCTTAGATAACTCACTGGCGTCAACAGGAGTGGGTTAAAGGCAGATCTCAAGCTATGTGGGCAACTTGTGGTGCCTGGAGCAACCCTTTGAAGCTGAACTTGGAAAACTGCAGGAAGCCAATGTTGGCACCCTTCCAACCGGATTCCAAGCGGATTCCAAGCCTTCAAAGTGATGTGCATTGACCGATGCAGCGCTACTTGAACGCTGCAACACGGCGGGATGGCACAGGATGGCGGGATGACACCATTGGACAAAACAACAAAACCCAAAGACCAGAGAGCCAGGCTCCGAAGAGCTGTTGTCGGCCATGTTGGCCATGCTGGCCGCTAACCTGATGAAGCAGTGCCAAACATCGTCGTGAGAAGCCTCGTGAGTCACAGAGAAAGCGGTTCGCCGTTGCCGTTTGTGCTGCCTTTGTCAGCATTTTTATCTTGTGATATCTGTGACTTTCCGAAGGCCGCGCGGGCTTTGGGCCTTTGTCTGAGATGAAGCTCATCGATATAGCTCAGCAGCTTGGACACCCGCTGTGTTTGCCTTTTTTGAGGGCCTAAACGGTTCAGCATGACATTTTCCACCAGTGTTTCCACACTAAGGGGTCCTTGGTGTTAGAGGCCGGTTTTTTCAGGGTTTGCATCAGCGGCCCGGTGTTTCGTGTCAACAGTCTCGCTTTTCCTGTTCCATCTGATTCCATCTAGATTAAAGTGCCAAAACCTCTATTGGTTGATGAAAAAAAAGGGGATTTTACTCACCAATACATCTGGGAATATCATAATCCCCTTGCCGGTTGCCGGAGTAATTGTGACCATTACATCAATACTGTCAATACTTATTTAAACCCGAAAGTCACATTTGCACAGGATATGTAAGGAACCAGAAGGCATCACAATGGTATCTGGATGAATCATGATGAAGCATAATAACCTCAATGTGACTTCACTGGAATGATGGTTTATCTACCGGGAATCATCCCCAACTGTCCTTATGTTTCCGCTATGTTCAGGTTCGTGAATTAATATGATATTCCGAACTATATTCCATCAAAACCCATCAATGCCCAGTATAGATTCCCGTGTGAAAAAAAGCATCCGTTTTTTCGCCCGTTGCCAGTCCCAAGGCTTCCAGAAAACTCCAGGGCGAGCTGCACCACCTGGTGCTGCTTTTTGCGTTGACGAAGCTGCGGTGGAAGCGGCGGTCCACGGAAATGCCAGTGGTGAGTTAAGACCATGGTGTACCACATATGGTCATTTTCGGTTCAACTCGGCTCAACTGGGTTCAGCTCTGGGTTCAACTCGGTTCAAGGTCATTAACTTGATCTCACTTCAGGGTAAAATAGATGGTAGAAGACCGGTTAACAGACCTGGGACTAAGATTCAAATAAAATTCCAACCATGCAAAGCTGCCCCAAGCTTTCCGCCACTTTGAAGGCTCTTTGACGGATGACAGGACCATCCTGGCCGTCAATGAGCCCGGGCCAGGGCTGGACACTTTTGTTGAGGTGTCAGGTGTCCGCAGGTGTCTGCAGGCAGAGCCGGTGTTCAACGCCTCACATTCGGCTCATTGCCTGTTGAGTATCTTCTTTCAGCATAAGAATTGGCAGAACATCCCATCAGCTCAGAAGATGGCTGTTCATGGTCTTCATGCCAAAGTTAAGATGTTGTCGACATCAGTATCAGCTCTCAGCGTGACCCAGATGCTATCAGGTACTTTAAGGATACCTATGGCGCAGTCAGCCACATTTGATCTGGGCTTAGATAACTCACTGGCGTCAACAGGAGTGGGTTAAAGGCAGATCTCAAGCTATGTGGGCAACTTGGGGTGCCTGGAGCAACCCTTTGAAGCTGAACTTGGAAAACTGCAGGAAGCCAATGTTGGCACCCTTCCAACCGGATTCCAAGCGGATTCCAAGCCTTCAAAGTGATGTGCATTGACCGATGCAGCGCTACTTGAACGCTGCAACACGGCGGGATGGCACAGGATGGCGGGATGACACCATTGGACAAAACAACAAAACCCAAAGACCAGAGAGCCAGGCTCCGAAGAGCTGTTGTCGGCCATGTTGGCCATGCTGGCCGCTAACCTGATGAAGCAGTGCCAAACATCGTCGTGAGAAGTCTCGCGAGTCTCGTGAGAGTTTGGGTGTTCAGGGCTCAAGTACTACATGTACTAACATTCTCCGACCTTGAGCCGTTCTTGTCACCTACCTGGGTCGTTGCAGCCACTTGATGATTTCACCTTTGGGTCAGCTAGGTCAGCTGGGTCAGGGTCGGAGGAGCAGCTTTGCAGCACTGGCTTCGTGGTGTGAAACCAAACCTGTCCCGTGATGTGGTGAGTTACCCCCTCATGAGCATCCACGGTATCCCTTGGATACACCAGGATAGATGTCGCCTGCCGAAGCTTCTGTTGGTCAGTTGGGCAATTTGATTTACCCGAATTGGTCCTTGAAGCTGCACGGTGGGACGCTTCAAAAGTGAAGAAAATTGCCCCAACTTGAAAATGCACTCAACCTGCTTAGCTGCCGTTTGGGATGTGGTGTTTTCATCGCAGTGTGCACATTCTCCCAGTTCACCGTAGATGAAAGCATTTTGCAGGCTCTTGTTGGCACCTAACTTAGCTTCGTTGCTTTCTTTGCAGCCACTCCCTTGCACAAAAACCAAGCCTTTCAAGCCACCAATTTTCCAGCTGCTGAGGCGAAGACTGATTTTTGAGCAAGTAAGTAAGAATTCAAAGGAAAGTAGAAACTCTAGAACCTCCGAGCCTCCATAGGAGTTACGTAAAACACAGCATTAAAAAAATTGCAAATGTGGTTCCACTCTGTTCATGACAAGAAGGGCGCAAAAACGGTTTCACACCCGCCACACCCCCCACACCCGCCACAACCTTCTATACCTTCCCCTTCCAAGGTGCAAAACGTGACGTGCAATTTTTGCGCAACAAAACGCCATCTGAGCTTCCGAGCTTGAACGCCGTTTGAAAGCGGTTTGAAGCCTATGCAATCACGCCGCCTATGCCGCCTATGCCGTTGGTCAACCATCCATTTGTGGTAGCCCTGGATGATGTATATTATCGTATCTCAAGTGTTGGACGCAAAAATGAAAAGATGCTGTGGTTTTCGGGCTCACGACTTGCCAGAAAGATATGAAAGGTCACTTTGAATCACTGGGAGCATCTCCAGGCAGCTGATCCACCGGCTCCCCCGGATCCAACGGTGCAAGCGCTGACGCTTCGGCGTTTCTGCCGGTGAAAAGGTGAGAAGTCCCGTGAAGCCAACGTGAGCCTGATGCATCACATGTGTATGCAGCAAAAAGGCATGAATGCAACTTTGTTCGCGCAGAATATAGGTAATATAGTTTCAAGATGTAAACAAACTTAGAGTTCCCCTTGCGAAGGAGGTTGATCATGTAGATGCTTCACTCCTTACACATGATTTTTCAAGCCATAGATGGTGCTGCCCTCGCCCAACGAACGGTATGATTTCGCCGGGTTCAGTTGATCCGAGTTCCAGAGGTCACTGGATTTTGCTGCCACAATTGCTGCAGACTTTCTGCAAAACATGTGAATCATTGCGCATCAAGCTTAGCAAGGCGCATTCTATCTGCTGGGCCAAGTTTTCATCCGATTTCTTGTTTTCAAGCGCTTCAATCGCCGATGAACATGGTGCACTTCTTGCGGATGAAGGCATTCTTAGATTTTCAATTGGTGCCCAACAGTGGGTCCCCACCTTTATGTTACCCCCGAGAATAGGCGTGCGCATCCAAAGCCACTAAATCACTATACACATATATGTGTTATTATGCGTTCTTGTCCTTCGATCTCATCTTTAGTTTAAGGCACTCAGGCGCAGCCAAACTCCACAGAATACCAAGTGATTCTGCCCCGTACTTCCTGGTTGCAGTAAAACAATCTACTGTGACCTACTATATCAACCCCGTCCCTTAATCAGCTTTGCTTGGTTTGCCCGCAAATTCTCGAAAACTTGTAGAAAACAGGCTGCCAACTTGGTGTTTGCTTCCAAAAAACTGCGGCTCACTCCAGGTGTTTCTTTTCTGAAGCCTTCAGCAGCCAAGTCGCCCAAGTCGCAACGTGTCACCTCCACGTCCGCCATTTGCCGCGTGCGCCGCGTTCCCCGCGTGCGCCATGTGCGCAAAGCCGTGCTGGAGCTCCTGGGAGTTGGCTGCAGAATGTCACGTCGATGTCGGGCGGAAGGCGTTGCCCGTTGAAGGCTTCCGTTAAGATTTTGACGCCCACGGCTGCCATGTGGCCTGCAGCCTGGTGAAGCATGCCTTGAACTGGAACTCAGAGAACTGATGTGGGAAGAATTGGGAAGACATGCTACAAGATTGCCTGAGATGTGCCGGGCCATGTTACGGTCGACATGGTGACTGGCTGGCATGGCAGGCAGCACAAGCGGTGGCGTTGAGTGGTTGAGTTGAGGTGTCGCTCCTGGGCTAAGGCCCAGAGACTGAAACTGCAGACGACAAACTTGGCCTTCGGCTGCAGCGCCTGAAATTGTGGCATTTGTCGCAGCTTGGAAAGTTCTTCTCAGAGCCGAAGCCAACTTTCAACTCAACATAGGCAAGTTGAACAAAACGGGTGTCTCCAGGTCTTTCTTGTTTTTTCGCCAGCAAATCTGACAGTGGAGATCCTGGGAGATTCCTAATCTGGTGGCGCCCCAGGCGTTTTCGACCACAAATTAGAGGCAGCTTGAAACCGATGGTCAGATGGTGAGAAGGTTTCAGATGGTAACCTGAGATGCATCCCAAGAGATATCCAGAAAAAAATAAAAGAGATTTCGCATCCAAACAACATGTTTTAACATTTTCTAATGTAGATATTAGATATCTTTAGTTTTTTAATGCAAGATCAACACGCCCGTGAACATCTTAAGATGTTTGTGACAGCCACGCATCACCTGCCTCTGGTCCAAGTCGCAGGAGAGTGGACGATGATCAATGGACCGTGCAAGCCTTCAGGGGGCAGAATAAGGACCAATTAAATAGCTTCGACTCGACCATGTCTTTTTGCAACTTTCCTGCGACTTTTCATACCATTCATTACCTTTCCCTTGAACCGATGGCATGTAATAGGATGTGATGAAACTACAGGATCTGTAGCCGCGATACAGTCGCAAGTCTAGCAGTCCATTTGGTTGAAGATTCCGCCGTAGTCTGCCCGCTGTTTCTTCCTCGCGGGCGGGAATGTGTGCTGAGCCGCGGACGGCAGTACCTTCTTGTGCTTGACCGAAAAATATAGCCTGAGCGGAACCTTCAAGTTCTTCAAGTTCCGTACCCCGCTGAAAATGTCCGAAATAAACTGGTTGAAATAGGGCCTTTGGAGCGATTCAGAGGGTGAATCTGTCGACGTCCAAACTGCCGTGGTCTCAAGCGATGGAGACGACTTGGAAGCCGGGGCAGTTTCAGGAATAACATGTTAACATCTTGGTCCTTGTTTGGAGAGTGTAGTGGACGTGTTTGGTCAAACATATTCCCCATATTCCCCATATAATATCTCCCATAGCCACCACCTTAAAGCCCCAAACGCAGAATCTAGGGTGGAAGCAGCCCCAAAGCTGCTAGAGCCAAAGCTTGTGTGACCAGTCTGGTTGGTCTTGTGAATGGATTCAGAAATCGAAATCCAGCCTTCAAACTTAGTGCAAGCTGGAGTGTCAAAGCTATTCTTGCTCCATGCATTGCAGTGCATCTTGAAGGCCCCAAAAACCGAAAGAAAATGAAGACCGAAAGTGCCGTTTCCGAGTTTTGAAGGGCTTCACTTTCGTGCAAATCTGTAAGTCACCTGTTGCGCGACTCTTGGTGCACCTGCAAGAGAATTGAAACAGCCAAGCTGCACTCTAGAAACTTTGCTGGTACCAGCATCTTCTGACTTGTCAGAACATGAGCATGTGTGGTTGATGAAAGATCCAACAATCCACTTGCCGCAGACAGATGAAGCGATTGCTTCTGTTTTTCTGTGGCGGCTTTCTGTGTGTGATAATTTGGCATGGGAAGGATGCAAATCTGACGGAGCAAGTTGATTGCAGGTTGTCCTTTCGCAGGAAGTGGAGATGCAGCAATCGGAAGATGGAACTGACTAAACCTGTCAGTGTGCCATCAAGGGGTGGCCCAGGATCTTTCCACCGTACCAATTTGTTGCACACCAAGAGCTTGCATGTGCAGCCGCTACAGCTGCCGGGGCGGGTCAAGATATCCTGCTCCATACGTTCTTCAGAGTGAAGGTAAGGACTAAATCGCCTGGCATGAGCAGCTCTCACCCATCCTTTGCTGTTCTATGTGCCGACGCCTTTTGTGCCGTTCACGTCATGGAGCTTGGAATTGAGAGCAGTGCCTCAGCCAAAGTTCCGATGCCGTCCAAGTTTGCAAAGCTGAATGTGAAATGATTCAGTGACATTCTTCAGACATGGTAGTTCATGCAAGTATCCTCCGGTCAAATTGCAAGCACACGAGTTCATTGCAAATGCCGAATAATTTGGACGGCCACACCCTTTAGGTCTTCCTAGACCAAACTTGAACGTAATCACCCTGCCTGCTCCAGAGCGGAGCTTGGAATTCCCAGAGCCTTATTTCTTCATCAGGTTCTTGCATTTGGGTGTCACAATGATCGATGATTGCTCATTGATTTTTGCCCGGGCTTCAATGGCTGCCAGACAGCAATGAATCCTTGATGGTAAAGTAAAATTAGGCAAGTTCTTCAAGTCTAGGAGTAGCAAGGCCCAAACGCGCTTGGCCAATTGAAATGTGATGGATTAGTTGCTGCACCCTGCTTTCTCAGACGGGTTTGTGCAGGGCCACTGAATATCAGTTTCGGTGGAAGCGTTTGCGTGTTGCCCATACAAAGGAGAACCAATGCTGCGCGACATTTGCAAATCAGCTTGATTGAATTGATCCAAAATTCAAAATTGTCTAGAGGCATCAACCAGCTTTTGCCATTGCTTCAGAAAGCCCTTGCAAAACTACATTTTCGGTGAGAGCAAGCACGAAGTCCATGAAACTGAGGATTTGCAAGGCACGAGTTCCCCTTGAAAAGCTGCACTGTTTGGTAAGAAAGGGAATGGGGCCTGCTTTCTTGTCCTGCACGCCATTCGTTCCATGCATGCTTGTTCACAAAGAGCTTGGAAAGAGAAAGGGGGGGCTGAGGGGTGGTAATTCCGGCAAGTGGCGATACTTTGTGACACCAGGTTGAATAGAAGTGTGTTAACTGATTCGATGCGACCCGCGGCAATGTATCGAAGATGTGGCCAGATGTTTGACTCAATGATATCCATGTGTGGGAGGTGTGTACCAAGCTCCCTATTGCAGTTGCATTTGGTTGAAGATTCCGCCGTAGTCTGCCCGCTGTTTCTTCCACGCGGGCGAGAAAGTGTGCTGAGCCGCGGACGGCAGTACCTTCTTGTGCTTGACCGAAAAATATAGTCTGAGCGGAACCTTCAAGTTCTTCAAGTTCCGTGCCCCGCTGAAAATGTCCGAAATAAACTGGTTGAAATAGGGCCTTTGGAGCGATTCAGAGGGTGAATCTGTCGACGTCCAAACTGCCTTGGTTTCAAGCGATGGAGACGACTTGGAAGCCGGGGCAGTTTCAGGAATAACATGTTAACATCTTGGTCCTTGTTTGGAGAGTGTAGTGGACGTGTTCGGTCAAACATATTCCCCATATTCCCCATATAATATCTCCCATAGCCACCATCTTAAAGCCCCAAACGCAGAATCTAGGGTGGAAGCAGCCCCAAAGCTGCTAGAGCCAAAGCTTGTGTGACCAGTCTGGTTGGTCTTGCGAATGGATTCCGAAATCGAAATCCCTCCTTCAAACTTAGTGCAAGCTGGAGTGTCAAAGCATTTCTCGCTCCATGCATTGCAGTGCATCTTGAAGGCTCCAAAAACTGCCAGAAAATGAAGACCGAAAGTGCCGTTTCCGAGTTTTGAAGGGCTTCACTTTCGTGCAAATCTGTAAGCCACCTGTTGCGCGACTCTTGGTGCACCTGCAAGAGAATTGAAACAGCCAAGCTGCACTCTAGAAGCTTTGCTGGTACCAGCATCTTCTGACTTGTCAGAACATGAGCATGTGTGGTTGATGAAAGATCCAACAATCCACTTGCCGCAGACAGATGAAACGATTGCTTCTGTTTTTCTGTGGCGGCTTTCTGTGTGTGATAATTTGGCATGGGAAGCATGCAAATCTGACGGAGCAAGTTGATTGCAGGTTGTCCTTTCACAGGAAGTGGAGATGCAGCAATCGGAAGATGGAACTGACCAAACCTGTCAGTGTGCCATCAAGGGGTGGCCCAGGATCTTTCCACTGTACCAATTTGTTGCACTCCAAGAGCTTGCATGTGCAGCCGCTACAGCTGCCGGGGCAGGTCAAGATATCCTGCTCCATACGTTCTTCAGAGTGAAAGTAAGGACTAAATGGCCTGGCATGAGCAGCTCTCACCCATCCTTTGCTGTTCTATGTGCCGAGGCCTTGTGAAATGATTCGATGACATTGTTTAGGTTTAGACTTGACCTTTGTTGTCATGCAAATATCAGCGCAGCAAATTGCAAGCGCATGAGAGCATGTACTTCATGCAAGTGTACCACTAACTTTAAATCGCAAGCGCACGAGTTCACTGCAAATGCTGAATAATTTGGACGGCCACACCCTTTAGGTCTTCCTAGACCAAACTTGAACGTAATCACCCTGCCTGCTCCAGAGCGGAGCTTGGAATTCCCAGAGCCCCATTTCTTCACCAGGTTCTTGCGTTTGGGTGTCACAATGATCGATGATTGCTCATTGATTTTTGCCCGAGCTTCAATGGCTGGCAGACAGCAATGAATCCTTGATGGTAAAGTAAAATTAGGCAAGTTCTTCAAGTCTAGGAGTAGCAAGGCCCAAACGCGCTTGGCCAATTGAAATGTGATGGATTAGTTGCACCCTGCTTTCTCAGACGGGTTTGTGCAGGGCCACTGAATATCAGTTTCGGTGGAAGCGTTTGCGTGTTGCCCATACAACGGAGAACCAATGCTGCGCGACATTTGCAAATCAGCTTGATTGAATTGATCCAAAATTCAAAATTGTCTAGAGGCATCAACCAGCTTTTGCCATTGCTTCAGAAAGCCCTTGCAAAACTACATTTTCGGTGAGAGCAAGCACGAAGTCCATGAAACTGAGGATTTGCAAGGCACGAGTTCCCCTTGAAAAGCTGCACTGTTTGGTAAGAAAGGGAATGGGGCCTGCTTTCTTGTCCTGCACGCCATTCGTTCCATGCATGCTTGTTCACAAAGAGCTTGGAAAGAGAAAGGGGGGGCTGAGGGGTGGTAATTCCGGCAAGTGGCGATACTTTGTGACACCAGGTTGAATAGAAGTGTGTTAACTGATTCGATGCGACCCGCGGCAATGTATCGAAGATGTGGCCAGATGTTTGACTCAACGATATCCATGTGTGAGAGGTGTGTACCAAGCTCCCTATTGCAGTTGCATTTGGTTGAAGATTCCGCCGTAGTCTGCCCGCTGTTTCTTCCACGCGGGCGAGAAAGTGTGCTGAGCCGCGGACGGCAGTACCTTCTTGTGCTTGACCGAAAAATATAGTCTGAGCGGAACCTTCAAGTTCTTCAAGTTCCGTGCCCCGCTGAAAATGTCCGAAATAAACTGGTTGAAATAGGACCTTCGGAGCGATTCAGAGGGTGAATCTGTCGACGTCCAAACTGCCTTGGTTTCAAGCGATGGAGACGACTTGGAAGCCGGGGCAGTTTCAGGAATAACATGTTGACATGTTGGTCCTTGTTTGGAGAGTGTAGTGGACGTGTTTGGTCAAACATATTCCCCATATATCTCCCATAGCCAACACCTTAAAGCCCCAAACGCAGAATCTAGGGTGGAAGCCCCAAAGCTGCTAGAGCCAAAGCTTGTGTGACCAGTCTGGTTGGTCTTGTGAATGGATTCAGAAATCGAAATCCCTCCTTCAAACTTAGTGCAAGCTGGAGTGTCAAAGCTATTCTTGCTCCATGCATTGCAGTGCATCTTGAAGGCTCCAAAAACCGCCAGAAAATGAAGACCGAAAGTGCCGTTTCCGAGTTTTGAAGGGCTTCACTTTCGTGCAAATCTGTAAGTCACCTGTTGCGCTACTCTTGGTGCACCTGCAAGAGAATTGAAACAGCCAAGCTGCACTCTAGAAACTTTGCTGGTACCAGCATCTTCTGACTTGTCAGAACATGAGCATGTGTGGTTGATGAAAGATCCAACAATCCACTTGCCGCAGGCAGATGAAGCGATTGCTTCTGTTTTTCTGTGGCGGCTTTCTGTGTGTGATAATTTTGCATGGGAAGCATGCAAATCTGACGGAGCAAGCTGATTGCAGGTTGTCCTTTCGCAGGAAGTGGAGATGCAGCAATCGGAAGATGGAACTGACCAAACCTGTCAGTGTGCCATCAAGGGGTGGCCCAGGATCTTTCCACCGTACCAATTTGTTGCACACCAAGAGCTTGCATGTGCAGCCGCTACAGCTGCCAGGGCAGGTCAAGATATCCTGCTCCACACGTTCTTCAGAGTGAAAGTAAGGACTAAATGGCCTGGCATGAGCAGCTCTCACCCATCCTTTGCTGTTCTATGTGCCGAGGCCTTTTGTGCCGTTCACGTCATGGAGCTTGGAATTGAGAGCAGTGCCTCAGCCAAAGTTCCGATGCCGTCCAAGTTTGCAAAGCTGAATGTGAAATGATTCAGTGACATTCTTCAGACATGGTAGTTCATGCAAGTATCCTCCAAGCAAATTGCAAGCGCACGAGTTCATTGCAAATGCTGAAAAATTTGGACGGCCACACCCTTCAGGTTTTTCTAGACCAAACTTGAATGTAATTACCCTGCTGGCTCCAGAGCGGAGCTTGAAATTCCCGGTGCCTTACTTCTTCATCAGGTTCTTGCATTTGGGCGTCGCAATGAGTCACAATGATCGATAATTGCTCATTGATTTTTGCCCGCGCTTCAATGGCTGGCAGGCAACAACGCACCTTTGATGAGGAACGATCGAACAAATTCGTGAAGTTTGAAAATAGAGCTGAAGTGCGTTTGGCCATGTGGGCAGCGACAGGTCAAAAGTTGCGCATTTTCCCAGATGGATTTCGGAAGAGCCATTCAGATCGGATGTGGTGGCAGAGTTCGTTGAGTTTGTATGCAGTTTCTGCTGGATCTCATGGATCGTTCGGCCGGTTCCTATGAAGAATACATCCTCTGTGAAACATGGAAGGCAATGGAAGATAGGAAGCTTCATCTGGAAACTTCGAAAAACAACGAGATCTGCCTTTTTTTGGTCACCTGCGCCACCTTTGGCAGGCCTGAGTAGGTCACTTCCTTGAAACGATCCATGTCAAGTTGAGGTAAAGGTAAGCCAGGTTAGGAATGGTAGAGAGTGGGTCACTCGATCTGGATTGCAGCTGGTTTCAGCGACTGTTCCCGCCTGAGTGAAACCAGCTGGATGTCGCGTTTGGCTGATAGCTCCATTTAGGCTTCAAGCTGCAGTAAGGTCAATGATTCGGTGCTGCCAGTGCCGGTGCTGTTGTTTTTGATCACGGCTAGGACCACCAAGCTGGTACAGCTGTGGCCGTGCACCTCATGCAGCCACATCCGAAATCAATCGCATAGAGATTTTTTCCCTGGAAATCTGGAAGGACCGTTGGTAGACCTCTGGTAGGCCTCTGGTAGATTGTGATCAAGAAGTGAAGCCTCTGAGCAACCGATGGATCCAGACACGCGGTGAGGAAATGCCGTGCGCCTTGACAGGGAAAGGCTTTGGCATGGACCTCGAACGGATGGCATGGATCGCAGGTCCGGCTGGTGCCTGTGCTCGGCGGTGAAGTTTTGGAACGAGTCTGAGCTGAAAGTGCATCCTTCTCAGGTTTTGCAGAAAGTCTTTTTGAAACCGAGATAATATCATCCTGCTTGATCCGTCCTCCTCGATCCGTGACTTGAAAGAAAGGCTTCGGGAACTGACCGTTGATCTTGGTCTCATGGAATCTCATGCTCTCGGACACTGAGAATAGAAATGCAGTTGACTTCCATGAGCAATCAGCAAGAAATGAAGGTGCTTTAGAATTGAAAGCAAGCAGACAATGCCGGATGTTCACATTCCCCCTGAACACTAAAGCACTGCCGATGCTCCGGCAAGAAGTTCATTTCAGAGGCTTGAAACTGTGGCGATTCGCGGTTTCTTTTTGCCATGAAAAAAGGGATGTCTATAGGTCGTTTTTTGTGTCCAGTTGGAGTCTTATTCTAAAATCCTCTTGTCTTTCCATCCTTGACATGTGCCAAGAGGGATGGCACCTGTTCGTATGTCTCAGACCTTGGTTCAGGCATCATCCAAACAGCAAGCAAGGTGCCAATGAGACCCAGGAGTTGAGACTTGGGAGGTTGGAAGGATTGTCTGGAATCCAGATTCTTTGGGGATACATGGATAGCATTCTCTAACTGAAGTGGAAGAATTCAGATCCAAGACCAACAACCCCCAAATGTCCAGATTGTCCATGAGCTTCCTGTGAAATCTTCCACTTTGCAGCTGATGAGCAGATGAGCAGTACTGCTTGGTGACAAAAGAAGATCGGACCATTCCAATGGGTGCCCGAATCTGCTTTCCACCAAAGGATGAGAGTCGAAGTATCACACAGGTGAACAGGTGACAAAGTATCCATCAGGTCCTCTCTTCCGAGCAGTGCAAGTCAGGATGTTTCCTGATTCTTCCTTGTCAGAGCTTTCCATGCCTCATACAGGTAGCTTTCAGAGGTCCTTGCGCCCCTTGAGAGGCATCACATCGGTATTTGCATGGTAGCACGCAACCACGTAGCTCATCCAGTTCTCTTCGAAGAATTTCTTCTTACGAAGATGCCAAGTCCGATGCGATTGCTTTGTTTTGACAGGAACGTCGCCAGAGTATACGCGGTTGGTTCGTGAAGTCCATTATGTTGTGCCAGATCGGGTTGGCTGTGGCTACTACAGTCTCTAAGCAATCTTGTGTGTTGGGGTGCCAGGAGCCAACATCGTATAGCCAACATCGTTAAGGTGTGCCTTAAAAAAGCACTGTCAGAGGCAATCCTGATGACTTGCAGAAAACGTAGTTTGCAATTTCTTGCATCAAGGTTAGTCTAGACATGGACACCTGCATGTTTTCAGTACAAGGTCATGTGTCAAGAAAAGGTCATTTGATACATGCGCATTTAGACCCCGACTAGCATGATGTCAGTAGCCATTGTTCTTCACAAAGGAGTTCAGAGACTTCCCAGATGTGCTTGTGGCACAGCTTTAGGAATCAAAGAAAAAATGATCAGATCTAGCTCTTTTCCCGTGCAGTGCTTGATGTGTGCGACGAGGAAAGCCAAGAGAAGTGTGGTTCGAAATCGTTTGGGACGCAGGAAAGTGCAGGTGCGTACCTCTCAAAACGCAAGACACACACGCCTTCAAGTGCTTTTTCGCATTAGATATCCAAGACTGGCTCCTTGAAACACACATGGGGCTAAGCCTTGTCAGGGGCCAAGTGATGCTTAGTTGAAAGGTCGGTCGAACATTTGCAACTGATCAAAAAGCCAAGATGCGATTCCCTTTCGAGTTGCTGTGATTCTGCAGTGTAATGTTTGCTCAGCCCAAACCCTCGCCGTCAGCAAGCATTGAGATGCCTTGAAGGAATCCTTCAAGGAGATGTGGATTTATGGATTTTAGGGGGAGACACCAAAATTGGAATTCCAGTGGGGGAATCGGGTTGGCTGTGGCTACCACAGTCTCTAAGCAATCTTGTGTGTTGGGGTGCCAGGAGCCAACATCGTATAGCCAACATCGTTAAGGTGTGCCTTAAAAAAGCACTGTCAGAGGCAATCCTGATGACTGGCAGAAAACGTAGTTCGCAATTTCTTGCATCAAGGTTAGTCTAGACATGGACACCTGCATGTTTTCAGTACAAGGTCATGTGTCAAGAAAAGGTCATTTGATACATGCGCATTTAGACCCCGAATTTGTGCGATTTGAGATACCCAATTTTCACACAGACTCATGTGCTTGTGTTGAAAGCCGATTTCAAGGCCGCAGTGCAAGTCAGGATGTTTCCTGATTCTTCCTTGTCAGAGCTTTCCATGCCTCATACAGGTAGCTTTCAGAGGTCCTTGCGCCCCTTGAGAGGCATCACATCGGTATTTGCATGGTAGCACGCAACCACGTAGCTCATCCAGTTCTCTTCGAAGAATTTCTTCTTACGAAGATGCCAAGTCCGATGCGATTGCTTTGTTTTGACAGGAACGTCGCCAGAGTATACGCGGTTGGTTCGTGAAGTCCATTATGTTGTGCCAGATTAGCATGATGTCAGTAGCCATTGTTCTTCACAAAGGAGTTCAGAGACTTCCCAGATGTGCTTGTGGCGCAGCTTTAGGAATCTAACAAAAACGATCAGATCTTGCTCTTTCCCCGGGCAGTGCTTGATGTTTTACATGAGGAAAGCTAAGAGACGTGTGGTTCCAAATTGTTTGAGACGCAGGAAAGTGCAGGTGCGTACCTCTCAAAACGCAAGACACATGCGGCTGATATCGTGCCGTTTTGCGGTTTCGCGATATCCAGCTGATCCAGCAGCTCTTCCCAAGCAGTGTGGCCACGTGCGCTTCCACGTGCGCTTCCACGTGCGCTTCCAAGGCGGGGTTGACCAGGTGTGAACCAGGTGAAGCTGGACGATCCGTCTAGGTGCTCGGATGGTGCTTAGCCACACGGTCACATCACGTTGGTAGGTGCAGAGCGACAGGGTCGAACAGAAACCATCTGGCAGTATCTGGAGATCCTCTATCAGATCCTTTCACAGATCGTCCAACAGATCCTCTAACAGATCCTCTATAAGAGTATCCAACACTTTTTTCCTGGCAAGAACGATTGTTCAATGATTGCATGGAGCAGGTGAGACATATCAGTTCTCCTTTTCCCTCGGCCCTCTGACGTGGGGATCATTGCAGTTGTCACAGTCTAAATGTTCTAACGTGAGCGCTTCCAACTGTTCCAGGAACTGCCTCCACTTAGAGTCCACTTAGACCTTTCTCCATGAGCCACGACTGCTGTCTATGGTCTCTGAAGAACCAAGTGGCGTAGTGGCGTCGGTGACATCCCAGATGACATCTCTGGCATCCTTTATCCAGGCCCCCAGGGCATTGAAAATTGAACATTCCAGTCTGTCAGTTGCTGCTAGCCCAAGTGTTAGCCTAACTGGCCTAACTGCTAGCTAAACCCCACTGACATCTGTGGAACCTGTGGATGTGTCACTGGGGCTGTTGGGATTCCTATCGGTCAGGAGCCGGATGTATCGCCATATCGACCGACGATTTTCATGAAAAGATGGGGATCTGGACGGGTTCCAGTCTACCCATCGCTTCTGAGACGAAGTTGTCCCAAAAATTGGAAGGTTTGAATTGTTCGAAACTCCATCCTAGAAAGCGAAGAGCTAGCAGCCTGTCATAGCCGCAAGCAAAGGCGAGGATTCTTGTCAACATGTGCTGGTCACCATTGATATTTTAACCCTTGGCCGCTCCTCAAGTTGGGACCTGTCAGTGGATGTCAGCTATTTTCAGTAGGGTGCAACTGGCCGGTGATGCAGTGCAGTTGAAGTCGAGTGGATGTCATTTGGAGGGAACCCTTGGTCCATTTCAGCCCGTTGCCACAATGGCATAGCCGGCATAGCGCTTTCCACACCATGACCATCACCTTGGTCCCAATGAGGCCGCCAAAGTCCCTGGTGCATTGAAAAGCACATTCAAGAAATGCCATTGAAGTGCTGAAAAAGAAACCGCTGGCTTTAATTCAGAACTTTGGAAAAAATAGGTGCAAAAACTGAGAAGACATTGTGGAAAAATAGGGTCGCCATACTGGGTTAAACCCTGCACAATTTAAGTTTGCGCCGTCTTTAACTAGGCACGAGCCTCGTGGGTTTCAAATTTGGCCCTGCATTCCAGCTGAAAGGGTCTCACTTGCATAACCCTGCCTTGCCCGCAAGATCATTGGTGCTGCTGAATCCAGGCTGCTGATGGATTCTGAATGACGGAACTGCACCCGTCTTGGCCGTATTCTATGCCGAACCGCGATGGGGTACCATGACCAAACTGAACGCAGTTTATCCACGGCCTTTGGTCCTTGATTCACATTCTTGTTGCCGATTCACAGCAAGTGAGAGACTGTAAACAGATATCAAACATGAAAGCTTGAAAAGTGCAGCGACGTAGTGAAACATATTGCCAGATCCTGAACTTGTGCAAGAAGATTAAAAATCAAACTTATTTCTTGAAACTTTTCAGAATGCGAAGTCGGGTTGGCTTCATCTTTTCTTTTTGTCGGGTCTCCCGCGGACTGCCCTCAAAATTGCGGGGCACAATGGCTAAAAGTCTAGCTCTTAAGCCAGCGCCATAGAGATAACTTGTGAAATTCAGGAACTTCAGATTCCAACAGACACGGAGGTGTTGCATTCAGGTTTTTTGTGGCCAACTTTTAAGGCCTTGGATATTGGATATTTTTCTGATAGGACTGGTTGATATCAGTTGATATGATTGGATCACAGCCGTGCTTCCGAGTCCAATGACCTGAAACCGTGGCCTGGTTTCCGATCGACGACACGAGCCGATCGGTCACGGCGTCCGATGGGTTTCGCCCAGTGCCAGCGGGTCATGTCCCGTTTTTGCGCCAACCCAAAGCGGCGTGAAGCCAATGTGGAGAGCCTTGGATGAATTTGGGGACTGGGAATTGGTGCATCAGCTTATCAGCAATTTTTGGAAGCGAACAGATGCCAACACAGTGAGAAGAGTTTCATGAAAGCAGCGATCAATGGGTAATTTACACGTTGGGTAGGGTACTGGTTTTGGGTTAAAATAAAGATTCCACAAGCGATCATTTTGGGTTTGTCCTAAAATTGGGTACATCAGATGTAGCAGGTTCGGTTCATCATCTTTTTTTGAATATTTCGAATACCCCCCCTTAGAAGTGCCATTTGTTGTAGACCCATCCTCTGATTGCGGGACGCAGCCATGCTTTTGCATGTTTTTGTGAGCGGACCGTTTACCGTTTCACAAATGTGCCAATGTCTCATAGACAAGTGTACACTGACCACCCACGAATGCGTTGAGGAAGAACAGAACATGTTACATCATGGGAAGGGCGTTGCAAGGGTGTTTAGATACAAACATGGAACGTGTTACGTCATGGGAAGCTTGTTGAGATACAAACATGGAACATCTTACGTCATGGAACATGTTACGTCACATGTCCGAAATACTAATTTAGAGATGGGAGATGAATTCGGATGATCTTTTGGCGAAAACAGGCAGCACTTTAAAGGAGCTCTGACCGAGCAGCGAACCCACAAAAAGATGAAAATGAATTCGCATCGTTTTGCAACACAAAACCCCAGAAGGGTTTAACATTTTCATGTCTGAAAGGCTTATTTTGGAACCTGATTTTGAAACATGAGAACGCAATGGTGCTGCGGGGCCGTGATGGTTTTTCTATTTCTGTGGACCGGTGCTCAATCCGCTGGGTTGTTTTTGGCTATCGGCTGACTCGCTGCCCGAGAAGGGTGGTTATTTTTTGCTGTCGTATATTTATATTTCGATGTTGTGCAAGGTATGATTCGGTTATGGTACAGTGGGGTGGGGTGGGATGGGGCTAATAACTTTCCTTGGCACTTGCACACCAACATGTTGCTAAGTTAGAGATGGGGTGGGGTGGGGTGGGGTGGGGCTAATAACGTTCCTTGTCACTTGCGCACCAACATGATGCTAGGTTAGAGATGGGGTGGGGTGTGGTGGGGTGTGATGGGGCTAGTCACGTTCCTTGGCACTTGCACACCAACATGATGCTACGTTAGAGATGGCGTGGGGTGGGGTGAGGCTAGTAACGTCCTTTGGCATGCTACCGTAAAATTACTTTACTTCGTGTGATCCCCACCGTGACATTTATACATTTTGTTACTGGCAAATCTTCTGGCATTCTATCTGACATATCTTCTGGCATTCTATCTGGCATTCTATCTGGCATAGCTTCTGGCATTCTACCTGGCATATCTTCTGGCAGATGTTCTGGCATTTCTTCTGGCATTCCATCTGGCATTCTATCTGGCATATCTTCTGGCATTCTACCTGGCATATCTTCTGAATATGTTCTGGCATATCTTCTGGCATTCCATCTGGCATATCTTCTGGCAACAACGCAAACTTTCCCTTCTTGGTCATATTTTCAGATCTGCGCCTAGTGACCCTATGAGACAAGTTCTGTTTGAAAAAGGAACTTTAATTCCAAGATTGGAATTTCGTAAGCGGCCCGGAAAACCTCGACAACAATGGTTAACAACAACATATGATGATGCTTATCAAACTCTGAACCAACCACACCCATTTGACATAGCTAATCCTGCGCATAGACAGCTAGTCAACGACCTAGCTTGCCAGAGAATTGGAGTCTTCTCGTGATCCATCACCGAAAATCGTCACCGAAATCATCACCGAAAATTGTGGCAAATCGTCACCGAAAATCGCCACCGAAAATCATCACCGAAAGCAAAAGGCTTTCTCCCTGCCCTGCCAATATCACAGTGGGTATTGGGATTACTTTTGTCTCCCCCTTGACATCTTTAAGTTGTTTCTAATTTCATGTTTGTCTCCTACACTAACGTTTTTTGACATGGCACTGCAAGGTAGAGATCAGTTTCATCCCCCTGGCACAGTATTTTCTGCAGGATTACGTTGGATTCTGCGCTCAGCCTGTCTGGCCTGCGCTTGGCAAAAAACAATTCTATCTGGTATATCTTCTGGCATATTATCTGGCAAATCTTCTGGCATTCTATCTGGCAAAAATTCTGGCACTTTATCTGGCATATCTTCTGGCATTCTATCTGACATATCTCATGGCATTTTATCTGGCATATCTTCTGGCATTCTATCTGACATTCTATCTGGCATATCTTCTGGCATTTTATCTGGCCATTGAGGTCCAGCGGTGCACACTGAGCTGGGCAGGTCCTAGGTTGAGGTCCAGCAGTGCACACTGAGCTGGGTCCAGCGGTGCACACTGAGCTGGGCAGGTCCCAGGTTGAGGTCCAGCGGTGCCCACTGAGCTGGGAAGGTCCCAGGTTGAGGTCCAGCGGTGCCCACTGAGCTGGGAAGGTCCCAGGTTGAGGTCCAGAGGTGCACACTGAGCTCGGACGTTGGCGAAGAGTTGGCAAGGCAACAGTGGACGTGGAAGTGGAGGCAGAGGTGGTGGAGGAGATGCTGGCGGAGGAGGAGCAGGAGGAGCAGGAGGAGCAGGAGGAGGATAGCTAGCCGAGGAGGAGGAGGAGAACAACTGTGATAAAATCGAACAACCCTCACCTGGCAGGTGGGGAAAAAGAATATGCATGTTGTTCTTGTGTGCGATAATAAATTGGATGTCGCGTTCATAGAATATGCTGCTGCGCTTGCACATGTTGTTATCCTGCGCTAACACAAGTTCGACGTTACGTTCATATAATATATTGTTATGCTTGCACATGTTGTTAGCGTGCGCGAGCATAAGTTTGATGCTCAGTTGATAGAATCTGGTGCTACGCTTGCACATGTTGGTGATTAACGTGCGCGAACACAAATTTGATGTTATGTTCATAGAATATGTTGCTACGCTTGCACATGTGGATAACGTACGCGAACATACGTAGGTTTAATGTTACGGTTACGTTAATAGAATATGCCACTATGCTCGCACATACCAAAAAAACTTGAACAAATGGAAGCCAGTCGCTTTTGCCCAAAAAGGCAAATCCCATGGAGGAACCAGCGAAAATCGTTGGAAGTGGGAGCGAAGCTTCCAGTGGAGGCATAATGCGTCCATCACAAGTTCCATCTTGGAAGAACTTCCCGAATGCTTGTGGCAGAGTTGATAAAGATGCTTCTAAGCCGTTTGGGCATGGGATTTCTTTAGATCAATTAGCATTTCCAATTTTTCCCGACGTGGTTTAAAATAATGATCGCTTTGCCTGCACCAAAGACTATTCTTCATTTTGAATTGGCCCACGCAGTACAAAATGATACTTTCTAAATGCATGTAAGAAACACTGGGTTTTCAGCATGTCATCTTGAGAATGAAAAGAAAAAACATGTCGACAGTTGCAGGGCGGCGGGTCTGGCCGGTCAGCCGATTCCCGTGTTTTTGCACCGTTCTGAGGTTAGACGCCCCTCTCAGTGGCTTTAGAACTCTAGCCAAGGTATCCAAGTCATCCAAGGCTGAGTTTCGAGGACGGAAGAACAAACTTGTGGAAACCCAAGAAAACATAGAAAACAACAGATCTGAACAGATGTTTATGGGCAATTTATGGGTCAAAATTGAGGTTTCAATGATTTTTACTTCCACAAAATCAAAAAACTTAGTGATTCTGGGTGTCCTGAGTCAGTCTGCAGGACACTCCATAGCTGGTATACCTCAACTCTGGACATGTCGTTTTTGAAGACGCGATGTCTTCGCGAATGGCCGTGAAATGTTGGAACCTGACGAAAGCGACAAATGTTGGATCCCGGGCGGCAAACTGATGCACCAGCTTCCTCGATATGGAGATCATGGAGATCATGGAGATCATGGAACCAATGGCATTAACGGATGACTTAAATGGAGATCAAGAAGATCAAAAAGGTCAAAAAAGAGATCATTGCGATGAAGTCCATGAAGTGCTTTCCCTCTTCGTTCCCATCATCAATGTCTAAATACCGTTGGGCCATGCCCAAAGCCGAGCAATGGCGAAGGTTGATGTAGACCTTCAAGGCTGCTGGGACATTCGCTGTTTTCTTTGCGAGTCGAAAGAGGGACTTCACCATGGTTGGTGCTGGTGGTGAATTCAACATGTTTCAAATAAATTCAGAGATCTCACTTTATTTCAGCCTATTTCAATATGTTTCATAAAAGTTTTCATCCGGTTTTCCAGTCCACAAAAAACATACAAAGGGATGATATCGACAAATATGGACGATGATCCATATCATAATTCACAGGGCTGAAACAACGGATTCTCCTTGTGGGTTGAGGAAATCACAGGGAAGCCTTTCCACCAGAAGCAGCATTGACCTCATACCGCATGATGTTTGCCGCTTATAGGGCTCAAACAGCTCAAACCTGCTTTCTTGAAGACTGGAAAGTGTTATGAAATAAGGTTCTGAGATTTCACCGTTGATGTTTTATTTGAATCTACAAGTTCCATTGTGGACAAATCAATTGCCGACGTTCTGCAGTTTGTTTCGGCATTTCCCTGCTTTGGCTTTCTCCCGAAGGCATACTTGCTACCTTTCCATTTATTTGTGAGCTGTTCCATTCCATTTTCCAATTTTTGCTCAATGACTATTTTGAATTCGAAAAAAATATATACATGTTTTTCATATATAATTCTATAGAATTTTCATAAGTTTCACAAGTTCCTCAGACAAAAATCAAAAAATTGGTCCTTCGGGGGATGTCTTTCGCTTTGGATGGTCCTATCGGCCTGAAGTCTGGGCCTTTTGGCCACCTGGGAAGGGTTGGAATTGGTTGGAAATCATAGGAAACGCATGGGAAAACATAGGAAAAACATGGGAAAAGCATGGGAAACTGCAGAAACCTCAAGGATTTTGAAAGGAAAATCTCCAACAACAGCTGTTTGATGATTGGTCAATGTACTTTTTTTTGCCAATCTAACCATTGATATCCCTGTTCTACATCCCAATGGAATGGTGTACAAGCAGTTTTAAAGCCACCAGAGTTGGATTTGTTTGAAGACTACGGGAAAAAACGCCAACGCCTCATGTTTGATTCTGTTTGATCATGATTTTTCCCATTCGAATTGCGAGAAAGTGCTGGCTCCATCCCAGGTGTGAACCCGCTCACATGTGGGGGTTTTGAGGTGAAATTGGTGAACTTCATCACTATTGGAGTGTTAAATCAGCCTTGACATTGGGCAAAACCGCATCAAGTGGGCAAAAAACACCAAAAACAGATTAGCATGATTAGCCCATATCAATCCATATGAAACTTGGAAAATCCCAATTCCAATATGATAAGCCAACATGAAACTCTGTGAAACCTGGCTAGAAGTCCCAGCTCCCAGTTGTGCCTCGCCGAGGTGGACGTCCGGAGTGCCGCCCTTTCAGGGCAACAATTCCCGTATGGGCCGCCAAAAACCTGGAAACCTGGGGGGGGGTTATCCAAGAGAAATGGGGGGATTGAAGATTTTACTATCTGGGAAGCGGATTCCAAGCAGATAAACCAGCAATGCTGGTGATGTGATTTGTCAGATTTTTAATCATGAGCATCTAGATGTGGGAGGCTTACCAATCAAACATGTGGACAAAGTTAAAGAGTTAAAAAAAACAAAAAATGGGGATATGAGGAAGCAGAACATCCCGGCTGCAAGATATTTTTTTGGAGCATCATTATTCACACCTAGTCAGGTTTTTTTGGCATGGGGACTTTTTATCTCCTGAACTTTTGGAGCCTGGGGAGTAACAAAACGATGCCCAGCTGCCCAGGTGTTTATTTGCAAACGCCGCCATCCCTGTCAGATGGACAGACAGGTCCTCGATGATCCCCCTTTGGACGTTTACGGTTTAGCTGGATGGTTGGATGGTCAGCCCCCATTCACTCAATGCTGGGATGACCATGAGCCAATAATCTCATGGAACTTGTGGCACATAGTTTGATATAGTTTGATCATGTTTGATATGCCAGATGATGAGGATTCTTGAGGCAGACATGGGTCCTTCATGTCACTGCTGCGCATTGAATGACAATTCCACGAGAATTTCTTGTGCAGGTGACAGTAGCCCAGAGGTGCCAGCGCCGGAGCAGTGGAGCAGTGTCATTTGCTGCGGGGATCATCGTTGAAACGGATGAGGGCGACAGTTTTTCAGGGTTTTTCAAGAAACACTCGGCAAAATCTATGGTACGAACCATGGATACTGCGCTGTTGTTTTTCAAAATTCAACTGGATTGTACAAGCGCAAATCCACAGCCCCCATTAAACATTGTTTGAACAAGGGTCGCATCCATGACAAATTTGCGAAGATCCCTGGTAAATGGACCATTTGTGGTATAATCACAATCCCCAATATGGGATTAGCTCAAAATTATCGACGTTCTAAACTTTCTAAACCTGTATAGTTGAAGTTCACTACTATTGATAGCCAAAGTTGTGGGCTTTCCTACAAACATCCAAAAGCCTGGCTGATCAACAGCCAGCACACCCAGCGACGTCTCAGGGTGGAATGGACCGCCTGGGCGAACCCGTCGTGTGAACCCCAAATGGGAATTCTAAAAAAGTGCGACGGACTCCGCATTTTTCATCGTAGAAATCACATGTAGAAATCACATGGTCTGAAAAAATGTCATGATCTCGATGGTTTGCCATTATTTTCCCAGATATATATTTGGGAAGAAGTTAAAATATCTGGGAAAATATCTGCATGGTTTCTTTTCTGGGCGCCTACGGATGTTTTTTGAATGGGCGCCCAGAAAAGGCCGGTCACACAGCTTTGGCGACTGGCGACGGTTCCAAGCCTCAGGATGTGGGCAGTTTATCAGTGGCGCCATGGATAGAAAATGACAAAAATGATAGTATAGTATATATATATTATATATATATATGTATAATACAAGTATACTACTATATAGTAATATATATATATGATAGTAGTTGTAAAATGGTAATAATGATAGTATCATATGATATTAGAATGATAGTTATATATATATATAATAGAGTAGTGATATGATAGAAGTGATGTCACTTGAGACTCGATAGACTCGATAGACTCATGGTTTGGGAATGCTTCCCAAGCGCCAAAACCTGAAGCTCCAGCTGAAAAAATTGAGGACACTGCAGTTTCAAGCTTGGGCAACTGAAATTTCAAGCGTTGGGAAAATGATAGAACATCAAAATCCAGCCCTAATACACGCTGGAAAATTCAAGAATTGGGATTCCGATATTCACCCAATCCATGTCTTTGGAACAGCATTCCGCAACTCCAAGGTTTTTCTCAGTACTCGCAACGCGTGATGTCGCCGCACGTCCTAAGCTCGGAACGCTTGGATCTGTTGAGATCTGTTGAAATCTCTGGTTCCATTGAACAACAGCCCCAGGAACCCATGGAACAAATGTGCGGGGCCTCAGTGACCTAGTTACGTAACTGTAGGCCGCGCAGATTTTTGTGCTGATTTTTGAGGGACACACAGTGGGACACAGCCTTCAGTGGTATCTTGGGGCATCCCCAATTGGAAATATGCGCAACACAATTTGGTCGCAATTGGAAAATATCGTGGCATGACATGATGGCATGGCATGATGGTGATGAATCCCAACTACCATGGCCGCCATGGCCCCAATGAGTCGGCCCGCATCACTTTCTTGCGTGTCGACTTAGACCTTCGCAGAACCTCTCTGAGAATAAGACGCCAAACGGGTGCAGCAATGGGTCGTTGAAAATCTTGGTGGCTATACTTCCTGGATGATGTCACATAACCATTAATGAAGTCTGCTGGATGATGAGGGGCACAAGATGTCACAAGTTGTCGCATAGAAACGTGTCACAAGTTGTCACGTTGAAACGGAGCCCCTTTAATTTCATAGCAGATTATCAAGCTGGAGTTGTCATCAGTTGATTCAATTGGAACGTATGGACATATTGACATGTTCTGCGATTCAACTCGCAATATGGAAACCTTGAAGTTGCCCATATTCATCTGGCGAAAAAAATGTGCTGAGATCTGTGAAGTTTCATGTCCTAACATACCGGGAACCCGGTATAACCAGGAATGTGACACATCTGGAAAAATTATCAGCTATTTATGTCTCACAAGGAACTGCTAAGGAAACCTCACAAGAAACGTTCTTATTTGGAAGGTACAAAAACATGTCGTTTTGGCATATTATGTATATTTATATATATATATATATAGCTCGAATTATCCTAGTCACTAGTGATTCAGTCAATTCAGTCAGATTGCTGGGCAGATACTTCTTTTTATGCCACTCCAATCTTTTTCAGCAACTTCCACAGGCAGTTTCCTTCCAGTGTCGTCAGGCCTCCTCAACCGCAGCATCCAGTGTTGACGGCCTCGTTTCAGCAGTCGCCCTACTGTAGTTGTTTTTTGGGCGATTTCTGATACCCCCAGATACACAGCATGAATCCTAATGATGGAGATACCTAGAATCCAACACTGTCTGTCTTTACAACTTGAGTTTCCCGGAAAAGCTATGAATTCCTTGGAGTTGTCCATTTCTGGTTGGTGTTTTGGAACATTTTTCATTTTTCCATAATATATGGGACAATCCTTCCCATTGACTAATATTTTTCAAGATGGTTCAAACCACCAACCAGATCAGATTTTGTTTGGAGTAGATCTCCTTCGACAGCAGAATCGAAATGTCATGCTATGTCTGAGCTGTTTTGATCTATTGAGGTCACCATTCACCTCACCGCCTTTTAGTTATGGAATGCAGTGCCGTGGCGAGATTCAAAACGTCCCAAAAATGTGATCTTCAATCATGTATTATATATATATGATGTATTATATATATTAGTATATGATATATATATATACATATATATATATATGATATATATATATACATATATATGATATATATATACATATATATGATATATATATATATACTCTGAGTTTATGGGACAACAGAACTACCCCATATAGTGTATATATATAATATAAACGGATGAAGTTACGGTAGACTTAGATGCTGGGCCTTGGAGGAGAGTCGTTGTCTCATTGTCTCAGGTACCACCCTCCGCAGGCTGGTGGCAGTCCACTAGCTATGGCAGCTATGGATCAACACCAAATGCACAGAACATTGAATACATTGGTGCTGTGTTGATCCATAGCTGGTCATGTTGATCCATAGCTGGTCACCAATGGAGGATCAACACCAGACCATCCCCCATTGTCCCCATTGGATCTATATATGGTCTATTTGTATCTATATATTTTCTTCATTCTTTGGACGGTCACGGACAGGATACTGGGGACCCTAACCCAAGTTTTTTTGCGACAACATCGATGTCGCCAGTACGTGCAGAATTCTGGCTGGTATGTTCCTCCGAACAGCCAGGAGCCGGTTGATGGAGCTGCATAGGCAACATTTCTGGGTTTGGTTCAAGATTTTTTTTGCGCGTTGTTTACTGGCAGGAGCTACAAATGATGTCACTTGACTGAAAGATTTAGGGATTTGGTGGCGGTTTTATGGTTGCTAGTCAGGTGGACTGTCCGCTATGTCATTCCACTCCTAAGTGTTTAAGTGGGCTTATGCTCTCCCCTCATAAAGCGGCTTTTTGACTAGGTTATTGTCAGGTGGGAGGTTCGCAAGCCAGCACGGGTCTGTCTCAAGATTACCCCAACATCCGACAGCGACTATCATCATTTTACCCATTGGAATGGTCATAGATCTATGATGATCTGGGTCTCCCTCCACTCCCAGACCACTAAAAATGGCCTTCCAAGGCAGAACCCACCGCTGCCACAGACACAGCCAGCGGGACAGATACAAGTCCCAAACCAAATGCTGCAGGCACCACCAATGATGCTGCAGATGCAGCAGCAGCAGCAACAGCAACAGCAGCAGCATATGCAACAGCATATGCCGATGCCGCAGGTTCGGTTCTCAAGCTTTTGCGAAAGAGAATGGGGGTGACAGTTTTTTTCGGACATCATCATTGGTCATTGCAATTTGAATTTCATTTTCATATAGGAAATCAGGAAAGACATAGGGCTCCAAAGATATTAGGAAGCGACCTGGGTCTTCAGTTGCTGAGGTGCACGACGGCATTCATGTGGGTACGCTGAACTTCGGGGTGACTCGGCTGGAAAGATCCTGGAAACATCGGACAAAACCAGGAAGAGATGGGTGGCTCCATCATTCAAAACTGCTTGGTGGTTTGGAACATTATTTTTATGACTTTCCATATATTGGGAATAATCATCCCAGCCTCCCGCCTTGTGTGAACAACTGACTAATACTTTTCAGAGTGGGTTGAAACCACCAACCGGAAATCATTTGACAAGTGGCTGAGTTTATGCTGAATGACAACACTTACACCATCATTTGGCATTCAGCATCATTCTCAACTTTCGCGGGAGTTCTTCTTTTCCTCTCTGAAATGCGCCAGAGCTGCCCGAGCTGGATTCTTTGCTTCTCCTTTACATCCTGCCTTCACAAAACGGCCTCGGGTAATCAAACATGGCAAGGGAAAGAACATGAAAGAATTAAATTTGAACCAATTTGCAGATGACTTTCCTATTCAAATCTATGGACGGTGATTTCCGATTGTCAGCTTTGCTTGCCAGAGGGCTTGTGGCAGCTGATGTCGAGATTTCGCTCAGTTGATCGTTTATGACCTCGAGACAACCCACGATGCCGAGCGTGGCAACTATGCAGAGAAAGGCCCTGTTTTGGGCGCTGCTGATACAAACACTCGTGAGAATTTGACCACTGGTGGTGGTTTCAAACATTTGTTATTTTTCCATATATTGGGAATAATCATCCGAATCATCTCAACTGACTAATATTTTTCAGAGGGGTTGAAACCACCAACCAGACCATGTCGAAAAGGGTCTTTGGAGTGTTTAGCAATTCTTGTTAGATCAGTTTCATCATCCTTTTTCTTGTTGATGCTTGGTCGCTGGAAAAGAGACGTGTCCCCCAGGATTTCAAGAGGGTTGTCTTGTTCTCGGTGACTTCCTTTCAATTTTTCAGAGGGTTGGCAAATGCCCCAGGTTGGGAGTATGTTTTAATGTAGACATTGGCAAATGAATGCTGCAGATGCTCCGTTTTTTCTGGGTTATGAGACAGCCACCGGGCCTTGTCAAACATCCCCCATCGGATGAAGAAATCCAGGTTTTTTCTGCCGAAATCAAGGTGAACTTCACCAAAAAACCATTCTATTCCCATCCCTTCTCAGGTTTTTTTCTCGGTGAACATGCTTCACTAGTTGGCCCTGTGCATTAACACTTCTATAACAGAAATGAAGCGATGATCCTCGACTTTCGTTTTTTTTCAGAGTGCCAATTTGTTGAGCCACGACCAGTCGAATTTTCCGAATAAGTTCATCAGCGAGCCAACAGCGGCTCTCAGCCGCAGTTTTTGATGTTTTTGGCAGCGCCAGGTATCCACGAATGCAGCCAAGATGAGCAGATCGAATGGAAATCCCGGTCGCAGATCATTGAGTTTGCCGCCGTGGATGTGCGGAATCCAAGATGAATCATGTCGCGATGATGTAATTCGTAGGGAGAGCATCCAGTGATGGACCCGGCAATGGAAAATCATATAATTACTGATAGGAACATCATCTTAAGATGTGTGAATTTCTGGCTACTGCACCATATGAACTCTTTCTAAATTTGTTTGACCCGAAAATCCAACCGTTGACCACAACTCGCGATCCAAAAATTGTGATTTGATCATCGAAACATATCAAAAGTGTCCAATAGCTATGGCACTATTGCAGGACATCAGCCATAAACTATCCATTTGTTTGTGACAACTCTATCCATGATTTTCGTTTCCGGCTGATCCTGCTGGACTACTGGGATGATTTTGTGTGGAGAGTAGTCGTGGTCCCAGCAATCTCATTGGTCGTTGCTTGATAGAATCATTAAAATACGGCATATCCGCTGGTGTCATCCTTGGACATTGAACTGGCTATATCATAATATAGATAATATATATATATATATTTATATTTATAATATATATAAATATATATTATATCATAGGATTTCCCTTAAACAGATAGAAAAGTGAAGTCCCGGGGCACATGACTTTCCCTTCTTCTTTTCGGACGGACCTCCCAAAATGGAGCCATGTCAGGTGCTGACGGGAGAAAGCATTTGCGCCTTGGATGATCCCGGAGATCCACGGACATCGGGCCATCGGGCTGGGGTTTAAACCAAAGAAGAGAGCCTCAGAAAAATGTTGGTTAATAATGGTTAATGATGGTGAATGATTGGATGATTGGAAAACTCTCGGTTTTTTTTGCACTGCCAGCTTTGGATATCTTTGGAGATATTTGGAGGGTTTGAGACCAGAGGCCTCATATTTTCTGTGTCGATTCCAAGTTCAATGAGCATATTTCACAGCACTCGGATCCAAGGTGTACGCAGCCGTCCCGAATTCAACTGGGAGGATGTCAAGTGGAGGGGCCAAGCTGGTCGACCTAAAGTTGGGCGAATTTCGAATGGGTTCCAACTTGATGTTGCAATACATTTGACATCATTTGACCAAATTAGGTGGAAAACGGTGGAAACATCCTCAAGATTTCATGATGATGATGATCATGATGATGATTAATTATTATTGATATTATTACTTATTACTATTATTATTACTATTATGATCATGATGATGATGATGATGATGATGATGATGATCACGACCCGTGTATCAACTCATGGAGCGACAGCTATGCCCCAGGTCCCATGCAGCCCGACTATTCGCGGAAGATCATGGCCTCTCAGCCGAAGATAACCATGGCGGATTTCGACAAGACATATGGAGGTTTCCTAAGTCATGGGGTTACCCCTAAATCATGCATTTTTTGTTGGGATTTGCCATGAGAAAAAACCATCCAGCTATTGGGGTACCTCATTTATTGAACCCCTCATTTCGGGATTTGACTATGGGTTACTTCCAGACTTGGCCATGACATTTTTGGGGAACTTGGCCATGTAATGTATGGAATATAGGAGACATGAAAATAAACCATCCATGGGGTGGACCTTGACCACAAACTGTTGCGGGAGATCCATCATCATTGAGTTTTTTTTTTCCCGAACAAAGGGGATTTAAATTTACATGTCCATCTAAATTTCGAGAAAATGAGGATGAACAATTCATGATGGAAGGGTACTGATATAATTTTCCATCCTGAAAAATTGGTTCAGAATTCCAGGTACTTTTCAGAGAAACCCATAATTGTACTGGTGTTCCCAACCATGGGGCTGGATCAAAAGTATTCAGACTTTGGGACCAGATTCCAGCCCAGTCGACCCCCAGTCGACCCCACGTTTCAAAAAAGCCACTGAATCCCCATGGGTCGAATCCAGTCTATTCCAACGTTCGAAACTTTCGTTTCTCTTTGCACCGTTCTTTTCCCATGTTTTTTTTTTGGATGTGTTTTCCATGTTTTTTTCCATGTTTTTCCATGTTTCATATCCATCCCAGCGAGTTAGGACCATCCCAATCCCGCTGCTGGATGCTTTTTGTAGAAAAAATCAGGCCATGCCGACATCATCCAGGACCAAACGCTGCCGTATTTCCGAGAGGTTTGGACGCACGAGGCGGTCCACATGGTATGGCAGTGCCCGCTATTTGCAACCAACATGTGGGATTTTGATGGAAAAAATGGCAGGAAACACGAGATCTTAAAACTCTGAAACCCATGGTTTTTTTTTGGATTGAGATTCACAAGAAACACGACGTAGCTATTTAGTATCATTTGTTGCCCCATGAAGTTGTGGCCATAGCCAAGTGAGTTTAGGGTCTTCAGCCGATATTTCTTTTGACCCGAAAACGTGCAGGAAACCTGCCATCGGTTTCCGAAGATTTCACATGGTTCCCGCCCATAGATGCCCAAAAGACTGAGCTATTGCCCGGGAACCATGATAGTTTTTGATAATTTTTGGGCATGATAACTATCCCAGATGTTGGTTTTTGATGGTTTTTGGTCATTTTCTTGATCCTCCGTGACGGTTAGTTAAAGTTAAAGAAAATGATCGTCGATGGATATCAGGTTTTTGCATCGTCGATGGCTGATGGCCTAAAAAGGCAATACCATCCGATGTTCTTGGTTCTCTTCCATTTTGTCGAGATATCAATCATGTAGGTAGCCGCCATCATTCCAATCCCATGAATTCTTGGTGGTCTCCAAACATCTGTTCTGAATTCCCATAGAATCACATAAACATCTGAGAATGTCCCATAGTCACATATGAATCACATAAATTCCCTATAGATTCCCATAGAATCAGGCCAGGTCCTTCATCAGCGCCAGGTCCTTCCTTTCTTGTGGCGTGCTTCTGGTCACTCCCGGCAGCTGGCCATGTTGGCTCGGGCCCGAAATTTGACGAAAGTGATGGAACATCATGGAGAAATTATATGCACTTTCATATATACTTTAGAATCTAGAACATAATAACAGATATATAACAGATTAATTGGATAATATACTTCTTAATGATATTTAATGATATATATATATATAATAATCTAAAATTAAGTGGATATAGAACTATATAGATAGGATTTCACACATACTTTATAGATATCACTGTCAGATACTTTTTCTTGGATATTGAGATCTGAGACTGGATTCTTTCGGCGGAACATTTGTAGAAAATGGCCAAGTTCTCTCAGGCACACAATGGAGACGCCTTCGATCACTATGTGCTGCAAAAGGAGCGGCTTCGCTGGGAGCTGGTTTTCATTCTGTTGTTCTGTTGCATCAGAGGTGTTTGATTGCCAGTAGATCATGAAACACTACTAAAGAGCACAGTATGTACTCTCTCTCTCTATATATATACATACATACATACATACATACATACATACATACATACATACATACATACATACATACATACATACATACATACATACATACATACATACATACATACATACATACATACATGTGTGTAGTATATCTATCCATCTTTCTGTCTGTTTGTTTGTCTGTTTGTCTGTCTGTTTGTCTGTCTGTCTACCCACCTACCCACCTACCAACCTAATCTACTAATCTACTAATCTATCTGTCTGTCTATCTATCTGTCTATCTGTCTGTTTGTCTATCCATCCATCCATCTAAGCATGGACTCGTTGATGCAAATAGAATGATCTCTGGTTTTCATCTCCCATTTTTTTTTGGTTTGAAGCTACAAGAAATGGTTGCCCGAAGGAGATCAAGCGCTTGAACCTGCCGATCGAAGGTGTTTTTTTTTTTTTTCAGGGCCATGGTGGGGTTGATCTTTTTGAGGAATGGCAGAGCAGTGGCTGCAACAGCCTCATTGATTGTAGTGGGTTATGACGGTTATACTACTCATGACATATTGGGGATGATTCGGGATGATCAGAATTCATGAATTGGGAATCTATACCAACCAGATCCAACCAGTATCAAGGGACGACAGAGGGTTTTGAACATTGCTCATGTGAAAATGATGCCGTGGATGGGTTTAGAACATCGCTTTACCTGTTGCCACATGGTTCCTATACATATTCCTATAGTATTACTATGTTGTAATCCCTGATGGAACGGTACGACTTTGTGAATTTCGGTTCTCATCTTCGTTTTTCATGTCCTACAAAAAGGTTGGGACCCACTTTGTGCCCAACTTTCGAAACAAAGCTCTTGGAGACGGGGCTGTGGGTGTTTTTCAGGTGGTCCTGCCCTGGTGGGCTTCGATCCCATTGCAGTTCTCAAGCAGAACTACGGTCAGGTTCTTGAAGTCATAGCTGGATTTGAATATTCCATGATCAGTCAATGATGATAATATCTTAAGATTATCTTAAGATATGTTAACATATGTTAACTATATGGTTAATTATGGACTCATTGTTGTTGATTGAATGGCTGGGTGGAGAATTGTGGGAGACTCGATTTAGTCATCACTTTCTGATTCATTCCACTTCGTGATTCAACCATTCGTAAAAACTGGAGCAACACTGGCCCACGAAATTTTTTGCCAACTCTTAAGGTCACGGCTTCGGTTCTGGAGGTCTACTGGCCTTGCGCCAGTTGTCCGAATGCTCAGGAAATCTCAGAAAGTGGCGGCAGTGTGGCTGTGTCTAGTGCCGAGTTCTCATTGATATTGATTACCCTCTGGTTATGTCAAAATAGCTATTGAACATGGTCCATTTATAGTTGATTTAAGGATTTACCTATCAAAAATGGTGATTTTCCATGGTTTTTTGTATGTTTACCAGGCCGGGTATGTTGATTCCGAGGTATCAGCAGCATGTGCCCTCAAATCGTGTCCTGCGAGCACATCAAGCAACTTGGTGATATTGCTGTCCTCACTGTCAACTGGCGGCATGGTATGACATGACATCACATTGACATCACATGACATGATATTCTCCAATGGTATGTTAATGTATGTTAGTATGATACCTTTAAACAGTATCGTGATGCAAATCTGAAACACTTGGAATTGATCTTAGTTGATCTTTGGTGATGGTGTTTGGTGTGTGTGATCTCAGAGAGGGTCTGAGAGAACCACCTAAATTGTTGATTTCAACGATCTCATGATCTTTTCTGGCAAATCCATCCCCCAAGGTTCAATATCTATGTATATAGATGCTCATATCATCTCATATCGATTTTTCTTGTTTTTTTTGGGGGGTGGAATTTACTACTATAACTCATATTTTTTGGCTTTTCGACTCATGGTTTCCTTCGTCACCGTGAAAGGCGATGGACGACTGTGTTATGCTGATGGAGGCCATGGGTGGAGGGGAAAAACTGTGACATGGTAAGTACCACATGGATGCAATGGTACTATAATATTCATCGACAATATAGGTAAGTACAATATTATATGGATATTATATGGATTATTGCATATTGTATGGATTATTATATGGATACTTATGGATTATTATTGGATTTATATGGAAGTACTATAATATCCATATAATCCATATAATCCAATACATTAATATCATATAATTCACTACGGTATACCAACCATAATCCATATAATATCCTGGTAATATCATATAATACTACCAACATGCAATCCAATTTACCAGATAGATTTACGCAGTATCTACCACTATTTACCTTACAATTATGTAGTCAAACTTAGTATTTGCCGTTGAATCAATGGCCTTTTCAGAAACCTACCTAAATTGGAGGTCCCTACCATATATCAGGCCTATATAAGGCCTATGGAATATCCCCACAAAACATTGCCTTATCTGGTACTAACGTACCTCCATTTTAGGATCCTGAAATTCCCATTGATTGAATTTCTCGGTGTATAACTTTGAGGTCCAGCAGCATGCCAGGTAATTCAGCATTGGCCGGAACTTGCCTGGGGCCTAGATGACGCATTGAACAGGTTATTCTTGAGCAGCATCGCTCGTCCCAATGTTTATCATGATTTGTCATGGTCTATAATGGTTTACCATGCTTTAGGAAGCCCCAGTCATGGGGATATCTGGGGATATTTTTCTTTGGATATTCATGGAGATATCAGCCATGATCAGCCGCAAAAAGTGGTGGATTTTTTGCCATCCCTGGATATCAATCTGGACTGCTGAGAACATGCTGTTGGCTCACGAGATCGCAACACAGATGGGACACAAAGTTCCCGGGAGCACAGAGGCGGGATGACGATGGGCCGCCCGCCACTTTCTACGCTTTTTTCATGGAGTTTGTGGACTGCTCCTATTGGTTGAAGCATCGAAGCCATGGTTTGTTTTATTGGATTCTAAAAAAGATCACTGTATGAAACCAATCATTTCCATATACGAAACATACACATCTCTGACTCTATGATCCATATTCTTGAGAAGGACCTTACAAGATAGGTTTATAGATGGGGTTTGGATTCGTTTGGAAGTCCGATCACTGCATTACCAGAAGCCATCAACAACAATAACAAACGACCTTATAACCTGAAATCTAGATAAAACATATCTACATTGCATTATCCCAAACCAACTGGACTGCATCCACAACATAAAGCACTAATGCAGTTATAGATCAGTAATGACCAAATCTTTATGACATAGTTAGAGAAGTCTGGTTTACTATTGCCTTGAACATTTTATCATAGCAATTCTGTCGTTATTATAAAGGGCAGTGTAGTCAATTTATATAGTATATACTGTAAGTCACCCAAGTTATCCACAAAATGCAACCACCATATAATTCCAACACCATGATTGTGTGTTTTTATCTTTGAATCTACAAAATTATCAGAGTTATAAGATACCTAAAACTTAATCATAAAACTCTCCGAAGATCCTGCGGAACATGATCGGACCTCATGGCCAGGCTCAGGTGCAACAGTATGTCGAGATGCTGAGTCTGGGGCCATAGCCGGGGATGGGAATTTCGCCATGTTCGGCCGAATTTCGGCCGAATGGGTAAACGTTTAACAATTGGAAAAGCCATGGTTAAGCCATGGTTACCTTCCTAACTTGGAAGCCAACAGATCTAGAAATATGGTGGATTTTCATGGATCTTCCACATCTATGTCTAGCCTAGGATACCCTCTGGTGTCAGACATGGTGATGCAACATCATGGAACTAAATGGGGTATGTTCCAGGTTTGAGCCACGCTTGATTGCGTTTGATTCATGGACCCTCTCGTAAAATTTGTAATGATTATTGTATTAATTATAATCTTAGTATTTTTTATGTAATCTTAATGATATAGAAACACTCTAAAAAAATGTCTTTGACTAGATTATGTGTACATAATTTTTCCATGTTTCTCCCTTTTCTGTCTTGGAGTTGCTACAAAGGAGGATACATACTCCTCCCGTCCTTTCAACACTCGATTACTCTCCAAGATACACCGCAACGCCAGGGTATCGCCTTACTGAGCCTGTACGCATCCAGCCGGCACCGCCATACCCCAAAATCTCGTGCCTGGGATTGGAAGGTACAAGGGTGGAAGCTGAGAAACACAGCAAAGTACATCTGAAAAAAACAGGAAAACAACATGGTCTTGAAATAGAAAGGTCGGATATACACAGATTTTGAAAGGCACCTTTGACGCGGATCCAGCCAGAACCATGGCCATTCGCCACTCAGGATCTACAACGGGCAGAGGATGATCTGGCCACCACAGGTCGTCCAACAAAATTCATGGCGACACCCCAGGGACTTTGTGGCGGATGTGCAAAACATATGGGGGTGTGTCAGGATTTGTTCGACCCCCGACTTACGGCAGTTCATCATTTCTGTTGGTCGTTTTGCTGGTAAACAGACCTGAATGTCAACCTGAGTCAACCCCGGATCCAGAACCCGAAAAGGGCCGATGAATTTTACGGGAGATGATTTTTTTCATAGGAGATTGTCATTTGGGGTTACCGTTTGGTAAACTAACATAACTATGGAAAATCACCATTTTTAATAGGTAAATCAACTATTTCTATGGGCCATTTTCAATAGCTGCGTTTGACATAACCAGAGGGTACCCCCCATAGTAAACCAAGGCTGAATCTGGGTTGACCTCAATCTGTGCGACAGGCACAAGCTCCAATCCTGGCAGATCGAGAACGCTGCCAGGACATGGCCCAGGGCATGCCTCAATATTCCAACATGCTGGCAACTCAGAGTGTGAAATTTCCTAGAGATTGGCAGTTCTGCCGTGTTCTATCAATATCTATACAGAATCTATACAGAATTAATATATCATAATCATAATATATCAACTAATTACATAGACATATCTATAGAAATGTATCTCTTTTGGCCAGGATTTCATAGATTTCATAGCAGATGAGCTGAGGATGTGGCAGGGTCACCCTCAGATGGACACCAGCGAGTTACTTCACATGCCACGGGCAGAAGCACAGGCGGATTCCCCATGGTCCCCCATAATATCCCCATAATCACTGTTAAGCTATTGAAGTTCCTACACATTCATCCCTGGTATTCTCCAAAAATGTTTGTTGATTTGAGTTTTATCGAATTCTCAAGACTCTGTGTTCATTATCCAATTTGTGCATCCTCATCCAATTCGGCTGATATAATATTCATGATATTGAGGCGTTTGGCCCCTGGCTCAGAATCATTGTACCCCGACTTTCTTTAAAAAATAATCTTTCGATACCCTGCGACAATCAAACATGGCAACGGACAATTCCCTGATGATTTTCATTTCCCATAGGATCCATGTATGCTATATATGGTAACATTTACCATCAATATACCCCCAATGTTAGCATATATACCATACATGGATCCTATGGGTTTTCAAATCGAAACTTCCATTTTTTAAGGTGATCATGTCACTGCCGGTCACTAGCTTCCTGGTGTTGTTTCAGCCACGGCGCGTTTCGGCCATGTTTCATCATCAGGTGGTACTTCTGTCCACGGTGACATGCGTTGGGAACCCCAGATGAAGCCAGGGAACTTGGGAGCAACGCAGGGGAACCCTGATGAATTGTGGAGGTCTTGCGGATATCCTCATGAAATTCGAAGTGATTACCCTCTGGTTATGTCAAAATAGCTATTGAAAATTGCCATTTATAGTGGATTTTCCCATAAACAATGGTGATTTTCCATAGTTATGTTAGTTTAACAGAGGGTATATAATGTTTTGGAGGCCTAAGTGAAAAAAAAACATGGGGTCAATGGGGTCTGAGCGGTTTCCAGGGTTGACCAGATTGTTGGTCAATTGGTTAAATTCCTCTTTGATATCCTATGATAAACCCCATCTGACTCCGATAACAGCCATTCTATTTGATACGACTAGGCTTACAATTACATCGGTTCTTATCCTTGTTATTGTCGTTATCTAATATTTGTCATAATCATAATTGTTGCCACGATATTTTTCATGATTATCATCCTTACATTTTTGTCTCATTTCTACCATGTTTCGGAACAAAAAAGCAGCGCTATGAACCAAGTGATCAGCCTATGGTTCAGTTGAGGCGCAACCACAAGTCCAGCTGCAGCGTATGGATGATGGGTGGGGAACCCCAGGATTTAAGGTGCTTTCTATTACTACAATAAAAAGCGGGGTTTTGATGGGAGTTCAATGGTATATAAATAACGTATTTCTTGCATTTTCTTGCATTTTCATTTTTTCTTGATTTTATAGTGAAAAATTGTATGCACCCATATGGTGGAACCCAGTTACCTCTATAGAATGGGGCACACTGGGTTCCAGTTGAAACCCAAAGGGGGATTATAAACTTATATAACATTATATAACCAACTTCACCTCGCTTGGGTGTGTCTTTCAAATATTGGACAGTACCAGGTTGTGTTGATAGAGATGCGTTTTCAATTTATCCAAGCAAAACGGCTTGGCAAAGGTTGACCCCAACCTTTGCGAATTGGTTTTACTGGCCGGTTGAAGGCATCATTTTTGAATCTTTTTGAGTCGGAGAGTTCCAGCTATCTCCGTAAGCATCCGTAAGCTGTAGGTTTGCATGTTCAAATACCATTTTTGGAGAAATCACCAAATTGGTTTGCCTGAAAATTGAGTAGCCTAAATCACCTAGCTTCTCATCATGTTCAATGCTCCCATCAAGAATCAATCCTTTTGTAATCCCTATAACTCATTGCCCGCACAAGATCCATGGTGACCATCGTCAGTCATCCCGAAAAAAAACCTTAAGATTACTTACCAGCATGATTCCATGTTGCCATCATGATTATCAACAAGATATATGCACACACATATCATATCAGTGCGTATACATACACTGCATGTGTATGTCGTGTGTGTATATATGTATAATTATATTGTATTATATCATATTATATTATATGATATATATATATGTATGTATGTAATAACTCTTGTATGTCGGGGGTTGCCAAATGTCCCGTTTTTGTTTATTTTGAACATGAGTTTCAATCAATTGTTGGAGATCATATCTAGCAACACCCATATGTTGCGCGCGCACACACATTTTACATATATGCATACATATATATAATATATATATATATACATATGTAGGACCCCGCCAAAAGATATAAGAGTATATTTATTTTTCACTGTAGTGGGATTTTACGGTTCTATTTTTTTTATGGGTTCCTAAGTATATATATAATAATAAATATATGTAATATATATATATTTAACATATTATATATATAATTATATATATATATATCTCAGTGCTATATTTGTTGGTGCTCCAGGGAATCTTAAAATTGGCGGCTTTCGGGTTCTGTTTCAAAACCGCTGAGGCCCATGATTGGATCACCAAGCCAGGCTCAGTTGGGCTCACGGAATTGATGAATTCAATGGATTGGTTTAAGGGAAAAATCACAGGCAACATCCATATGGCTTAAGGGAAAATCTACACAATTTCCTGTGTAGATTTTCCCAAAAAAGCCAATCCACTGGGTCCACTGGTGAAGATTTATATGATTTATGGGGTGAAGTGAATCATAGCTGGTGAAACTCATGGTGATGCTTGAACCATACGCAGTTGTGCAACCTAGCGCCATTTTTACCAACTAATGCTGATATCATCTAGCCACTAAGCACCAACATTCTTTTCAATGTAAGAATTGTCAGGAATCTCTGCTTGGAATGTGCATTCCATTTTTGAACCTTGCCGACACGAATATGCATATACACATGCATATAGAAATGGCTTAAGCTACCACTATGACCCACTGTGGTTATGAGAAACTTCACATGTCAGACGAAATTTCTTGCCCCGCAGCTGCAGGAGCGCATGAGAAGCTCCTCATCCGAGTCGGAGATGTATCATCCTTAGCCTGTCTTTTTTGGGGCCCAGGGCGCTTGAATTTATATGGTAATGGTTAATGGATGTTAATTAATATTTGATATGAAATCATGGTTGATCCCCAAAGTCAGGTTGCTCCTGAAAATTCCAAGTCTTAGCTTCTTGCAAACAATCAAAAATAGCTCTGGAAAATCATGATTTTTAGGTAAAAATGAACCAGACATATCAGAAATCAGCATTTTCAATAGCCAAAGTGGTGGCTCCAGGCTGATGCACATGGAGCCACCGCCTCCACCTGCAGCTACTTGGCTGATTGAAAAATGTCCAGGTTGCAACAGATGATGTTATTAATTGATACCCATGACGGATCCATGTATGGCATATATACAGATATATATAGATAATAATAGTCTATGAATCTGATATACATACATCTATTATTATCTATTATTAACTCATGACGGATCCATGTATGGTATATATATATATATGCTAACATGACTGGGGTATATTGATGGGATCCATGGAGCACCATATATAGCAGCACCATGGATCCTATATGGGTAATAATAATAGATATATGAACATTAATGATAAGTTATATCCCTGATTTTTGAAGGCATTTGGTGGAGAGTTTAAGATCCTGAGATCTTCGACGTGGAACTTCTGGACACTTGGGTTATGTCTCTAAGGCATACCGTATGCGGCATACCCCACTTTAGTGATCTTTCTTGCAGTTTGAATGTCGGGGTTTGGGGTAGCCCAATTTTCACACAATGCAAGCCTAGGAACCGCCGGCTAGTGGTCAAAAGCTCAGGGGTGGTGTTTTTTGTGTGGGTCAAAGATGGGGTGACAATTATTTAACACTCTTAAGTGTTTTTTTGAATATGACAGCATCTGTTTTCCGGGGTCGACTTTCTGTAAGCTATGTTTTTGACATAAAAAAAAAAAAAAACATTAAAAAAAATGTGTGGCTTGTGGCCCAATACTTCACATGCTCATGGCAAGCTGTGAGCGAAAAAGATGACTTGGGAAACTCCAATCGAGAGATGACGGTTTCATCCCGGGTACTTGAAGGCTAGGACAATGGTACCCATATTAACATAAATTAACCAGTGAAATATGGGACTATGATCAAGTTCTTAATCAGCCCTTGGATTACTGAGGATCATTTGTCTCCGAACTGGGTTTCCATCTATTAAATCTATTATCATCTATCCAACTAAAAGACAAACATGTACAATTCCAGAATGACGTTGAAGTTTCTCCCCTGAAACCACATTTCTATCTCTGGGGTGGCGGTTTGCCCCAGGAAGCAACGGTGAAGCCCCGTACGGCCTCAGTGTCTCCGAGCTCGAGGTGCTGGAAACTCGCATGAGAATGGCGATTTTTTTGGGTTTTGCCACATGAGCTATGGTCAATACTCATGGTTAATAACCATTAAAAACGGGGCTAGTCATCCAATGGTTCATAGGGATTTATAATAACCATGGAATAAGGATCCTTATTATGGATGGGATGACCATCAACCATATAGTGAGTATTGACCATGGCTCACATGATTGGAAAACATCCAAGAACATCTCATTTAGTGAATTTAGTGGAACCTCTTTGTTAATTTGCTGCGAATTGGTGAAGCTCGATACCTCAACAGAGTTGCTCGATACTCTGCAGTGGCAATTTGGGTACTTGGGAGTACACTGGGACCGCAGTCCAAATACTCAAGCCGAAAAAATCTCAGAGACCATCTCGCAGAAAATCTTTAGCCAATTACCAATTCACCATAATTCACCAGTCCATCTGTCTCCATTTGTTGTTTCTGTTGGCCACACCATGGTGATGTCACCATCCCCTCCACGCCCTCCACGGCCAAACTTGGAGGCAGAACTCCATCGGGCCCAAAAGGAGACGAGTTCACCAGATGAGAAGCCCAAGACCCGTCGTGGATTTCCCATTGGCAAGGCGGGCGATGGCGGGCGCAGAGCCGGGGATTGGTGGAGGATCTGAGTTATAAATGTAATGGATACATGTCTATATAATAATAGAGAGAGAGAGAGGGAGGGGTCGATTTTTTTCCCGAATGCGTAGCGAAGGCTTTTACTTTGGGGGTCTGGGGGTTGGGACGCGGTCGCTCGACGCCGCTTTCACATCCGCAACCACTCTTCGTAACCGTCCGCAACCGTTCGCAACCGTCTGCGATGAGGTCGCTATGGCCGTGCCTATGGGAAGTGCTGCAAAAGTGGTCACTTTTGGAGGTTACAAACGTCTCGCAACGTCGTTTCGGTGGCACTTTGTGACGTGTCCATCTTCATTTTGTGTGGCTGGCGCAGCACTTTAGACGTGTGGTGTTGCGTGTCTTTTTGCGAATCGCCGTGTCAGGGCTGCGTCAAGTGGTGACAACGTGCAACCTGTGTGGCAGGCGTGGGACATTGTGAGAGCGTCTTTTTGAGTGGCAGGTGCAGCATTTGGTGAAGATCCGTCGTGTTTGCAATGTGATCTTGCGTGTCAGGCGCAGTATTTGGGACACTTTACACTTTACACTCCCCACTTTACACTTTGCATTCCACACTCGACACGCTACACTTGCCACTCCACACTCTACACTCTGCACTTGGCACTCCACACTCGACACTCTACACTTGCCACTCCACACTCTACACTTTACACTTTACATCCAGACTTTACACTTTACATTCGACACTTCACACTCCACAATCCCAATTTCATACCCTAGACACTACATTCCCCACTCAGCACTCCACTGTCTTTACACTGCACACTCTGCGCTCCACCCCATTCCACCTTCCACAGTCAGCACTGGTACGGTAACAGAGGAAGAATGTACAAAAACTGTTGAAATAACTTGTTTCACAAAGGTGTTTTACGTGACTGCATTCGGGTTTGTTGGTTGCTCTTGTTTTTCGACCTGTGGGTTGAAGAGATTTTCGGTACTCGAAGACTCGAAGTCAAAAGTTTTGGGGGAACCTGAGTTTGCAATGCATAACAAGATTGAATCTATATCAATCGGAAGTTCCATTTCCATCCCATTCAATCCGCAGATTTGGGGTTCCTCGAATTTCCGTTCTTGACATCGACATTTCTTCCCATGTTCGAAGGTTAAATGCAAATTTAATCCAGTTTTCAAGGCTGAAATGCCAAGTTTCAATATCTCCATTTTTGACAGAACAGGGTGCATCCTTGGATATCGTCGATCCCACTTCATTCCCACTTTCTGCTATTCACATCCCTGTCTCAATCCAGCCAATACAAGGGGACGTAGTGATGGGGCGGATTTAATGCGCTTAAACTATCTTAAACTCGTATTTCTACATTCTGCAAACGGTTTGTAGATATGGCCCATCGCTCCATTTGAGGGGTTCAACTTAGTCTCCTTGAGTTTTTTCCATGCGGATCACAGGACGGCACCAAGCGCGAAATCCGCGATGAAGAATATGGCCATCGAGGTTGGAAGGGAAACATCCGGTAAATAAACCAGATGGGGCAATTTTGAATGTCCCTCCAGTTTTCCCCTCAAATTTCAGTATGCAAACCCAGGAACAAAATGCGGCGAACAGATTTACAGCCAAATTTGGGGGAATCATTGGAAGATCACCGACCACCAAATACATCAAAAAGGGTTAGGTATCTCGGATAGTTTTGAAACAATGAGGTCACTTTTCAATCCGGTTGCAAAAAACTATGGAAGTTACTGCAGGTGATCGACAGGCTACAGGTCGCAACAGCATGAGACACACATTAGGCCGCAAGAAGAATCAGAAGGAGAACGAATGGAGCGAGTGGGAGCGTCCATGCCTCAGCTGCAAAATGTTTGATTTTCATGCTGGAAATGGACTCTGCAGGCAGATCTAACTTCATGAAAGTATAAGGTTCCATGGTTCCATGGCACAGATTCCACATTTTTTGGAGTCCCACATTTTGTGACCATGCGATTTATCAAAGATTTCAGCGCGTAGGGTTCCAATTGGATCCAAGCACATTCCAAAAGAATGTCTGATTGCAAAAATCAAGACATGTTTTCGTCCCAGACAAAAAATGCTTCATATGTTTCATCAGTTGGTTTTGTTTTCTTCGGAATTTCCAGCATTTTTGGAATATGTTCAGACAGCTCTCCTGGAGGTCCACCAGCGATTCCATGGCCATGTTCTCCCAGTGCTGTTCCTATACCCCTGGGAACCATCCACAATCATCCACATCATTACCTACATTTGATGTTCCTGTGCGCCTGGTAGCATCCTGGTAGCAAATCCGAAAGCTTCCACTAGGTTCCAGTTACGTGACTGACCCAGGCCGCAAAAGCTGGGACCGCAACGAGCGTGTCCGGATGGCCAAGTTCAATTTGCGCAGAATGAATCTGGACAGGGATTGCTCATGTTCATCGACATTGGGGTATCCCACTGGCTGTCCATGAAATTTCCATGGTATTTCCCATGATGTGTCCCTGCTTGAATATTCGAAGCAATTTCTGGGGTTGGTGCCTTCCCCTCTAGGCGGACCGCCGAGAAGATTGGTGGACTTGGGATACCTGGGGAGAAGACTGGGAAGAATGGGAGAACTGGGACTGGGAGCAGCCCAACTCAAAGCAGAGGCGGAGTCCAGTGGGATTTGGGAGGGCATGTCGACCAGCCAGAATGCACTTCCTATATCCTATATATTGATAATTTGGGGCTTTATGATAAGCTTTATGTTTCAAAAGCCTCAATCAAGCCAGCTCCAATTCCGTTTTTTCTGCATCTGACGTCAGGGAGAAGAAGAAGAAAGGCCGCAAGCGCCGCGAATGGCAGTCAAAAGAGAAAGAAGAGAGTCAAGGAAGTAGCAGTGAAGGCGATGCCGACCAAGCTTCCCTGAATGATGGTCAAACTGGTCAAAGATTTGGGAAATCCATGGAAAGCCTGAAGTAGTTGTCTCAAATCAGCCTTGTGCAGCAGCAAGGGAGGGAGATTTCTTGATTGATTTTGCGGTTTAGGGCGGCTTTGGAGTCAAATTCCGGTGCATTCCTATTTTGTGGGGTTGCATTCCCATTATTGCTGGTTCTATTAAACATTTTCTCCGGTTTCATTCTGGTTTTTGCTGGTTGTGATTCCGCAATTGGTAGCCACCCGCTTTTCATTCACACAACTGCCAGATTCAAGGGAAGAATGAGCCCTCTCCACATTGCTTGTAAACACCACGGTTTCCCCTCAGTGTTCCCTTTCCATCAATACCATCAATCCATTGATAATGGTGGTTGTTGGTGGTTATCATCCCGATTTGCTTAGTTACAGCTATCAGTTTGGTGGTTACAAATTATAAAATATCTAGCATCCATTGATCCCCGCTTTCCTTCCATCCTCAAAGAAAAGGCCTGAACATGCCTGAACATATTTTGTGTACCTCAATATCATTCAAAGCGTAGACAAGTGACTAGTGTTTTTTAAATGAGCCAGGGTAAAATCCTTTGTGGCTTGACATCCAAATGGCCAGACCACACTGCTGCTCCAGCGGCACAAGCAGCACAAGTAGCAAAAGAACAAGCTGCAGATGCCCCAAATGGAGGCGAGCGATGGCCCAATCATGTGGTGCTAGTATGGCTCCATTTCTGTTGGGGGATTTAACATGAATTGACTAAACAAATCGGGGTTCCGCACATCTACCTATATCGATATCAATATCTATATTGATATGGATATCTATATCTGTATCTATATCAATATTTATATCTATCTATAGGATATGTACACAATATTACATATGAACATATTAGTATGATATTGACATATGATATTGATATTCTCTATGATTTTATATATTGAATCCTATATAACCTACATATATATGTACTGCGTTGGGAAGTTGGGAAGTTATATGTATATATTTTATATACACATAATCCGATGTGTGTGTATATATATAATTTACGTAGTATAGGGATATCGTGATAGATAGATAGATAGATAGATAAATAGACAGATAGATAGATAGATAGATAGATGGATATATATATATATATATATATTTGTACATTTAGTATTATGTATACACGTGCATGTATATCAAGGCATTTAGATATGCAGATACAGCTGGGGTTTATATCCCATTTACAAGTGATGGGACTAACATGCACACGTACGATTCCTGAGATCGACCGAGGGGGAGGTGAACCCAACCAATTTTGAAGTGGATCTGGGATAAGCTTAAATTGAAAGCCCCCCAAATTGGATGGTTCCAGATCCTCAAAAACACCATTTCGACCGCAGGTCCCAACATGTGCCCCATTGGTGGTTGCCATATTCAAGTTATCCTAATTTTTGATTCTATATCATCTTTGGTGCTATCAAACTATATCCATTTTCTATACCGCTGTTGGACAGATATTCCCATCATTCCATGTTTGACATGCAATGATACTGTGGAACACCCAAAGTTTACACCGCCTAATTTAGGATGGTTTGATGGTCGAAGGAAGTTTAGAAGTCAAACGTCCGATACTATGGACAGATGGAAAGAGGTGGGAAGAGCCAGAGAAGAGAAGACAAGAAAAATGAAGATCAGAGAAGAGAAAGAGTCAGAGGAAAGAAGATGCAGGTGCGCGAAAAGGTAGCAAAGTGGCGAAACACTGTGTTTTTCCAATGATTTGTGGCTCCGGAGGGTCGAAAAGTAGGCTCGCAAAAGCGGCGGGTGCGGAGCCATCTGGCCAGATGAGAGATAAAAAGTTGCACGCTGTTGTGGCGCGAAGCAAATTTTCAAGTCAAAAGGTACAAAACACCTGGGTCTCGGAGCACTTTTGGAAATTGAGATGTCGAACAAGTGTGCGCCGTTGTGGCGCGAAGCACATGTCCAAGTCAAAATGTACAAAGC
>CAMXCT020001826.1:0-80000 GCA_947184155.2 Cladocopium goreaui
CTACTACTACTTACTCCTACTCCTACTCCTACTCCTACTACTACTACTACTACTACTGGAAGAGGGACTTCGACACCCTCTATTTTGTCACACTTCCCTTAAAGCGAATAAGCTTGTGTTATTTTTTAATTCACCTTGGGGATTTCCGGACAGAGGGCACAGCCCGTGAGCGCCCCCAAAAGGGTCTGAAACCGGTCTGAAACCACTCGGAAACACCTTCCGGCTCACCATCTCAGAATCTTTGCTTCTTCGGTTACAGCATCATTGCTTTATTTCGTTTTTTAGTTGCAGGAATGATGTGTTGATTTTTTTGTTTTGGTTTCATTGCCGGAGCATTAAGTTCAGCCTCTTTTCTAGGAAAAGAGCAAAGCCCCGTGAGCGCCCCCAAAAGGGTCTGAAACCGGTCTGAAACCACTCTGGAACACCTTCCGGCTCACCATCTCAGAATCTTTGCTTCTTCGCTTACAGCATCATCGCTTTATTTCGTTTTTTAGTTGCAGGAATGATGTGTTGATTTTTTGTTTTGGTTTCATTGCCGGAGCATTAAGTTCAGCCTCTTTTCTAGGAAAAGAGCAAAGCCCCGTGAGCGCCCCCAAAAGGGTCTGAAACCGGTCTGAAACCACTCTGAAACACCCGCTGCTCACCATTTACAACGCTCTCTCTCTCCTCTCCCTCTTCCTCTCTCTGTCTCTCTCTCTCTCTCTCTCGCCTTCTGTTTGTCTCCATCTGTGTCTCGTGCTATCCTCTTTTCCGGACCGCTGCATGTCTTTCCGGACCGCAATGTCTACAGCTAATGTACGTTTTGGGTGCTTGCTTTTCCGGACCGCTGCATGTCTTTCCGGACCGCAATGTCTACAATTAGAGTGCGTTTTGGGTGCTTGCTTTTCCGGACCGCTGCATGTCTTTCCGGACCGCAATGTCTACAGTTAGAGTGCGTTTTGGGTGCTTGCTTTTCCGGACCGCTGCATGTCTTTCCGGACCGCAATGTCTACAGTTAGAGTACGTTTTGGGTGCTTGCTTTTCCGAACCACTGCATGTCTTTCCGGACCGCAATGTCTACAGTTAGAGTACGTTTTGGGTGCTTGCTTTTCCGGACCGCTGCATGTCTTTCCGGACCGCAATGTCTACAATTAGAGTGCGTTTTGGGTGCTTGCTTTTCCGGACCGCTGCATGTCTTTCCGGACCGCAATGTCTACAATTAGAGTGCGTTTTGGGTGCTTGCTTTTCCGGACCGCTGCACGTTAGACCAGCTTGCTCACCTGATTTGAACGACCCCCATATAGGTATATATTATATCTATATATATATATAGATAGACGTGATATTCTACTATATATAGAAATACATATACATATAGATATATTTATATAATCCATCTTCTTCTTGGCCAAAAGTGAGCTCCCACTGTGTGAGGCGATATAGGGAGCCTTCAGGAGCGATACCCCCTAAACTGATGACCATGGAATCAGTACCATGTTTTGACCGTCGCACATATGATATTTTCCGGCTCCGTGTAGTCGCCCATCCTGTGTGAACATCAGAAGCCGGTGAAGAAGTCCACTAATTTGGGAAAGTCGCCCAGAACTGCCTACAGGTCATTTGTTTGAAGGCTTTCAAACCCTGGTTTCCACTGTTTCTGGTTGCATAATTAAGGCGCTAGGATCACTATAGGTTTACTTTTTGTTGCGTTTACATGGCTGTATGGCCCGACGGCACGCAGAGCTCCATGCAACCGGGCCTGACTAAGTTACGTGGGATCCCTGACTTGTAAATATGTCACATCATATTCGTTTCACTTCAAGTCAGCCCATAGCATTTCAGACCATTTCATACTTCATGAATTGTATCATGTCATGTCCACTCAAAAAATGTAAATTTACCCTTGCACATGCATATGCATATGCAAGCGCATTAGCCTATACATAAACCATGAACAAATTGACATGTGCATTTACATTTAAATACATATGCATTTACAACCACATATAATTTACGGACACATATACATGTTAATGTTGATTGACATGTACGTATACAGATAAACTTACATATACAATCATATACATGTAAACTTAACTTATGTATATATGTATTAATATATATATATACACACATTTCAATTTACAGAAACATATACGTTTCCAAGTAAATGCGCGTTCCAAAATTTCCCGGTGGATCTTTATTGTCCGCATTTTCGCCAAAGCGAAACGGTAATTGTTTCGGAGTTGAAAAAGGAGGTCTCCAACCGAGGGTCTGAAACTTTTAACTTTTGTCCGGACAACTCTTCCACTATGTTTGCTTTTGTTGGACGCCGAAGTGCTTCGCTGTCATCTCATGAAATCTCTTTGAGATCTGGCAATGACTTTGTACAAGTCATGGGGGTTTTCCCACCACCATTGAAAGGAGCGAAGATAATGGGATATTTTCTTATTCACTGTGTTTCCTTTGGTGCTGACCAAATTGCTGGGAATAGAATCTTTCATTCATTTCCATACTCTAGTCAATTCCATCAGTGTACACCGACAGTAGCATAGCATGTGTGTTTGCAAGTGCAATAGAACGTCCAGTCGCGTAGCATTATGCGTTTGTGCAAGTGCAAGGGAGCTTCCAGTGTGTGTGTGTGTGTGTGCTAGTGCAAGAGAACGTCCAGTAGCGTAGCATGATGCGGTTGTGCAAGTGCAAGGGAACGTCCAGTAGCGTAGCATGACGCGTGTGGGCAAGCGCAAGAGAACGTCCAGTAAAGAAGCATGGCTCATGTGTGTGTGCAAGCGAACGTTTGTGCCCCACCCCACCCTACCCACCCCGCCTTTGCCATGCGCAACATCATGTCAATGTGCAGAAATGCACACTTTCCGGGACGGTAAAAATTCCATCAGCTGAAATTTGCATCTGCATGTACATGCAAATTTGAATAGAAATTTGCGTATAATACATATACATGCACATGCCAGAGACATATACAGCTTACATGTACAATTTCAGCTGCATTTACATGTTCATATGCATTTACATTCACAGCTACATTTACATTCACAGCTACATGTACACGAACACAGGCACATACATTGACCCCTACCTGTACGTTTACATTTACAGTCACATTTACATGTCGATCCGAACTGCCGGTTACATTTAAGACATGCACATACACAGTTGAAATTCCATTTTCATTTTACATATACATCTACAATGATGTTTGCATACCCATATCAGCTTGCATTTACAATTACAGTTGCATCTGCATTTCATAAACATTTGCATGTACATTTACTGTGATGCTCGTATACACATTTTAATTTACATTGACATGTTCATTTGCAGGTTCATACAAATTTACATACGCATATACGGTTACACATAACTTGGGCTTTCATTATTTACATTGACATTGACATCGGTATTTAAAATTGCACATACATGTACATGTTCATGCACATATAGATTGAAGTCTACATGTACATATTCAGACAAACTTACATGTACATGTTCATGTGCATATACATGTACATTTGCACTTGCATGCACATCTAACATGTAAGTTTGCTTTGGCATGTGTTTATATAGATCTACATGCACCTATACATTTATATTTACCTTCAAATGCAAACTGAAAATTACGTTTACAGTTTCATTTACATTAAAAGAGCATTCGTATTGAGTTTTTAAATTTGCATATCCACTTACGTGTACATGTACATTGACATGCACACTGACATTTACATGTACATACACAGTAAGTTTTGCAACTACAAATATTTTTGAATGTTTACATTTCTTGACTTTGAGATATACAACATATACATTGACATGTAAGCTTACATTTACATTTACATCGCAGTGTACTTTTTCGATTTACATTTATACATTTATATACCTTTTCTTGTCTATATGCATGTACATTTAACATGAACATCTACATTTTACAAATAGAATACGTTACATTGACATTCTCATATTCATGTAAGCTTTCAGTTACATTCACATGTACATATATACATATTCACATCCGCCACGTCCGTGTACATGTACAAATTCATTGACATTGACATTTACAAATGCATATACATTTCAATTGGCATTTACATATGGATTTAAGTTTGCATTTACATATAAATATATATAAATCTAATCTAAACTGTACAATCACATTTCCATGTACATATACGCTGACATTTTCATTTGCATGTAAATTTCAGCTTACATTGGTATTTACATGTACATACACATATACATGTGCATTTCCATTTACATTTACATGTACACAGACGTTAAAATGTACATTTTAGTTTTGCATACATTTGCATACACACATACATATAACTGTACATATAGATATACATGCTACATGTCCATACACATGTAGACTTACATGGACACTTACTTACATACACGCATTCATGCACATTTCCATAAACACTCTTTTTGACACAAAATAAATTACATATACATATAGATGAGACTGCACATTCAAATTTGCATTTTCATTTTCATATGTATATATATATATACATATACATGTACATGCCGGGATACGACGCGTTGACATGCCAAAACGACCGTCGACATGCCAAGAGGGTTGCCCCCGTCGACATGCCAAACAAGATTGTCTCCATCGACATGCAAAAAGATGTTCCCGACGACATGCCAAAGAAGATTGTCTCCGTTGACCTGCCAAAAGAGTGTCCGTCGATGTGCCAAAATGATGGTGTCCGTCAACATGCCAAGAATTTGTGCCCGTCGACATACCAAAACAACGTCCTATAGTGTTACAGTCCTTAAACCTTGAAACTTCCGCCACTCGCCTCGCGCGGGTTCTAAGTTACTTGTATTTTCACACAGATTATATGTTGCATTCTTGCTCTACATCGGTTTTCGAAATTTTATCGGCATTATTTCTGACAATATATCTGGCATTTTACCGGGCAATGTCTCGCTTGTGACTCCAAATTCTGCTCGCTTGTGACTCCAAAGTCATTTCGCCTGTGACTCCAAAATCATCATCATCAACATCATCATCATCATCACCATCATCATCATCATTATCAATTATCAATTATCATCATCATCATCATCATCCTCATCCTCATCCTCATCCTCATCCTCATCCTCATCATCTTGGGAGGGTGGGTGCGGTGGGGCGGGGTGGGGCTTCGGTTCTCGGCACAGGGACTATATCCAAACGCTATGAAATCTTCTAGTGCGCTTCCACACATATGCTACGCTATGAGACCTTCTCTTGTACTTGCACACCGACATGATGCCACGCTACCAGATCTTCTTCTGGCTCTCGCTCTAATGATGATGATCATGATGATTGAGGCGATGATGGTGGTGATGATGATGATGATGCCGCGCAAGTGAGGGGGTCTTCCGAGACCACAAGATGAGAGAGAAGCGGCAAGGTGAAGCGCGTTTTCCCGAGTTGACCAGTGCAAGTGCGACTTTGCCTCCGTCCGATACCTGGCAACCTATACTGGCGTTTTCCAAACTGACATATATTCTGGAAGTAGGGACAAAATAGTAAATGTGCCCGTCGACATGCCAAAATGCGCCCGTCGACATGCCAAAATGACGGCCCGCGATGTCAACAAGTAGGCTGGAAAGGAAAAATAGTAAAGTGTAAAATAGTAAATGTGCCCGTCGACATGCAAAATGTGCCCGTCGACATGCCAAAATGACGGCCCGCGATGCCAAAAAGTAGGCTGGAAAGGAAAAATAGTAAAGTGTAAAATAGTAAATGTGCCCCTCGACATGCAAAATGTGCCCGTCGACATGTCAAAATGACGGCCCGCGATGCCAAAAAGTAGGCAGGAAAGGAAAATTGGTAAAGTGTAAAATAGTAAATGTGCCCGTCGACATGCAAAATGTGCCCGTCGACATGCCAAAATGACGGCCCGTAATCCCAAAAGTAGGGTGGAAAAGAAAAATAGTAAAGTGTAAAATAGCAAATGCGCCCGTCGACGTGCAAGATGCGCCCGTCGACATGTCAAAATCACGGCCCGCGATGCCAAAAAGTAGGCTGGAAAGGAAAAATAGTAAAGTGTAAAATAGTAAATTTTGTGCCCGTCGACATGCAAAATGCGCCCGTCGACATGCCAAAATGATGGCCCGCGATGCCAAAAAGTCAGGATGAGGACTCTGAGAGTGCGAATTAGGCCTCGGAAAGGAAAAATAGTAAAGTGTAAAATAGTAAATTTTGTGCCCGTCGACATGCAAAATGCGCCCGTCGACATGCCAAAATGATGGCCCGCGATGCCAAAAAGTAGGCTGGAAAGGAAAAATAGTAAAGCGTAAAATAGTAAATGTGCCCGTCGACATGCCAAAATGCTTCCGTCGACATGCTAAAATGCGCCCGTCGACATGCCAAAATGTCGCCTATGTCGACATGCCAAAAATGATGTAACTGTGCCGGTCGACATGCCAAAACGACGTGCCGCGATGGCATGGGTTTATATTGCGGGAAGTTTTTTATATCGCGATCCGTTTTTTTTTGCATGTCGGCGCGTGGTATCCTTGTACAGGGATGCCAGGTACATATTATTCATTTAAACTTAAACTATCTTAAATTCACATATACATATGCATGCACATAAACATTTGAACTTCATATTTACCCTTGCATAGATACCGCAATCCCTTCGTGGGATTCCTTCGAACCGACCTGCCAGGCCTCGTGGTCCCTCTCCGCCTTTGGCCTGGCAGATGGTGTGGGCGGCTGGGTCGATCGGGTCGGGGCCCCGGGAGAGAGATTTCCAACGAGATCCTGTTCGATCCTTTTTGGACAGTAATAAAATTTGAATTAAAATGTAATACCATGTATTAGAGTATATTAGACTCTACTGGATATCAAGAACATATCTAGGCACTGACGAAACCAGATATCGATGCTGATGATCAAAATAGATTCGTTGATGTTGATATTGTTCAAACTTTAAAAAAAATGTATTGTGGAAAGCATGCATATGCCGACCACACATTGGAATTTGATCATGTGATGAAGAGAAGAATTCAGCAAAATCGATCTGTTCTTGGGGTGGTGCAGCATTAATCTAGATGCACTTCCAGCATGGGTCCAGTTTTGTCAGGGTATATTTTGCCTTCATGTGATCATCCTGAAGATTTGATCCACTCTTCAGCACCACAGGAAACTGGTCAACTGATGCTTGGAGTTTTTTCACTTTCCGTCCCAGATCTCCCAGAAAGCTGCTCCTAGAACTAATTAGTGGAGCCAGTTGCAATTTCGCGCCCGGATGCAAGGGAGTGGATGCGGGCAAGTTTTCCCGAGCGCTGCTGGGGTCCTTGACAAACCCTGCCTGTGATCGGCGTTCAATACTTGCAATTGTTACCAAGGTCCTGCTGGAAATTTGTCGTTATCTTCAAAAACTTTTCATTTTTGCCACTGGTTGAGGATTCCATCACTAGCAACAAAAAACATGCTGGAAAAGTAACCATATCCAAATGATGCACATCAAAGTAACCCGCTTCCCCTTTTATAACATGAAACAACCTGCTGACCCATTCATTTTGGGCCCTACATGGGCGAGTTCATTTTTTGGGGAAAAGGGTTACTCAGCACCTAATGCTGATAATCCGAACATTTGTCTCAGTGCCGAGGCTCCGACATGTCCACGAGCGTATGAGGAGAGCTGTAGTGAATGCTGGCCCGCAGAGTTCTTGCCCCTTACAATAATTATGAAGAATTGTTTGGTATACTGTGTATTGTAATTAATGAATGTAGTGCAATGCAATGCAATGTAATGTAACGTAACGTAACGTAATGTAATGTCATAAAATGTAATGTAATGTAACGTAACGTAATGTAATGTAGTGTAGTGTAACGTAACGTAACGTAATGTAATGTAATGTAACAAAATGTAATGTAAGGTAATGTAAGGTAATGTAATGTAATGTAGAGTAATGTAAGGTAATGTAAGGCAATGTAAGGTAATGTAACGTAAGGTTATGTAATGTAATGTCATGTAGTGTAATGTCATGTATTGTAATGTAATGGATGTAATGTAATGTAATGTGATATAATGTAGTGTAATGTAGTGTAATGCAATGTAACGTATGTAACGTATGTAACGGAACGTAATGTAATGTAATGTAATGTGACGTATGTAACGCCTGTAACAAATGTAACAAATGTAACGTATGTAACGTATGTAACATTTGTAACGTGTGGAACGTATGTAACGTATGTTACGTATGTAATGCATGTAATGTATGTAATGTATGTAATGTATGTAATGTATGTAATGTATGTAATGTATGTAATGTATGTAATGTATGTAATGTATGTATGCAATGTAATGTAACGCAATGTAATCTAATGTAATGTATGTATGTAGGCAGGTAGGTATGTATGTATGTATTTGTGTGTGTATGCGTGTATGTAATGTAACGTTATTTTTGTAATTTAAGGTTATGTAATGTAATAAAATGTAATGGAATGTAATAAAATGTAATGTAATGTAATGTAATGTAATGTAATGTAGTAAAATGTAATGTAATGTAATGTAGTGTAATGTAATGTAATGTCGTGTAATGTAATGTAATGTAATAAAATGTAATGTAATGTAATGTAATGTAGTGTATGTTATGTAACGTAACGTAATGCAATGTAATGTCATGTCATGTAATGTAATGTAATGTATGTAACTTAATGTGACGGAACGTAACGTAATGTAATGTAGTGTATGGCATATATGGTATGTATGGTATGTAACGTATGTATGGTATGTGTTTTATGTGTGATATGTGTGGTATGTACTGTAATGTTTGTATGGTAGGTATGTATGGTATATATGGTATGTGTGTTATTTGTGGTATGTGTGGTCTGTAATGTACGTTTGTATGTATGTATGTATGTATGTATGTAGGTATGTATGTATGTAGGTAGGTATGTATGTATGTATGTATGTGTGTATGTGTGTGTCTGTATGTATGTATGTACGTACGTACGTACGTACGTATGTATGTATGTATTTTATGTATGTATGCGTGTATGTATGTATGTATGTATGATGTGTGCGTGGACGGGGGCCGTCGGACCGCCATTCTGACCCGGAACCATCCCCTTCCCCTCGCGTGATTCCCACCCCCCTACAACATAGCCCCCCCGATGCTGGCCAGTCCCTAGACCATCAGATAGGATTGCATCCATGCTGTATGTAGGTAGGTATGTATGTATGTATGTATGTGTGTATGTGTGTGTCTGTATGTATGTATGTACGTACGTACGTACGTACGTATGTATGTATGTATTTTATGTATGTATGCGTGTATGTATGTATGTATGTATGTGTATGTATGTGTATGTGTGTATGTGTGTATGTGTGTATGTATGTGTGTGTGTATGTGTGTATGTGTGTATGTGTGTATGTGTGTATGTGTGTATGTATGTATGTATGTATGTATGTATGTATGTATGTGTGTATGTGTGTATGTGTGTGTGTATGTGTATGTGTATGCGTATGTATGTGTATGTATATGTATATGTATATTTCTATGTATATAAATATATATATGTATATATGTATATGCCTACGTGTTGAAAACCGAACCAGCGTTTTGCATGTTTCTATGTTTTTCATGGGGTTAACGTGGTGGGGTGGGGTGGGGTGGGGTGGGGTAATAACGTTCATTTGCACTGCCTGACATACATGATGCTACGCTGCTGTACGTCTTTTTGCACTGCCTGACATACATGATGCTACGCTGCTGTACGTCTTCTTGCACGTCCTCACATACATGATGCTATGCTGCTGTACGTCGTCTTGCACGTCCTCACATACATGATGCAACGCTACTGTATGTCGTCTTGCACTTCCTCACATATATGATGCTACGTTAGGGTACGTCGTCTTGCACTTCCTCACATATATGATGCTACGCTAGTGTACGTCGTCTTGCACTTCCTCACATACATGATGCAACGCTACTGTATGTCGTCTTGCACTTCCTCACATATATGATGCTACGCGGGTCTTGCCTCAATGGCAAGATTTGGACGCCATGTTCGCCGATAGGCCCAGTGGAGATGGGGAAAACAGTTCCCACAAAAACCCTCCAAGCCTCCACTGACCAGAAATGATGAGAAGAAACTTAGCGCAGAAAAAAAGAGAGTGCCGCTGAGGTTTTTTACCATATCCAGTGAAAAGTACGCGCGTACTTTTAAGGAATTGACTTGAGAGAGATGCAAAAACCACTGTGATTTGTGTATGAAATCATGACGAACACTGCAAACGTTGAAAAACGTAGGTTCGATTAAAACAAAACCCGCCGGGTATTATGTATGTGTATGTGTATATGTATGTGTATATGTATATGTATATGTATGTAGGTATGTCGGTATGTAGGTATGTATGTGTGTATGTGTCTATGTGTGTGTGTATGTATGTATGGATGGATGGATGTATGTACGTACCCAAGGTGTGATTTAGATCGAATCAGGCACCAGATGACATCAGAAAAATGATCCAATGGTGTCACGCCTTCGATGGCCCAACTTGGCCCCTGCGCCTGTGGCGCCTTTGTGGAGCGCAGATCTTTGCAGGAGCCGCTCCGCGGCGCTGCAGCGGGTGGATCTTCCTGGCGTGGCCAGCGAGGCCTTTCAGGTGCCAAAACTTGGTGGAAAGATGGCAGGTATTTGGTGGGCAAAATCATTAGAATGATCATGACTCCAAAGGCCAAAGCGGATGCTTCAGCATGCTTCAATACCAAAACTGGTGGGTCCATTGACGCCCCATGTTAAGCAGACGGTTTTCTACCGTTCCAGAAAACCGCCGTTGAGGTTGGCGTGGGGCGGGATGGGGTGGGGCAGTAGCGTTCATGTTATCCTACGCTAGACATGATGGCTTGAGACCCCGCACGCCAAAATGTGATTTGCCAGTTTGCTGCGTTTTTGCCCCAACCTCCTTTAAGGGTTAGGGAACCCAAAAAACGACATAATTATTTATTAGCGTTACAGAACAAAAAATCAACAATTCGCCATGGCCAAACAGCCGCTGTTTCATAATTTTAGGATGGTGGAAGACGAAAGATCCGGCGGGGTGTTTATAAAACATAGCCAAACAGGGTCTTCTCAAAATCAGAGAGGAAGATTAGCTCATGGCCACATTGATGGTTTGCTACAGTTTCTTCTCAGACTTGTTGATCTTGGTGGTCAATTGCTGGACCTGACAAACTCCATCCACGGGAATCTTTCCTATGAGTATGTGCCTCTATTGTGCTTCAATCATGACAGGCAGTGCGACAAGAGCCGGTGCCTCAGGGATTGGAAGCACTGATCTTTCTGCAAGGTTTCTGGCAGGTGGAGCGGGCGCGCATTTGAAGCCCCTGCCCTGTCCCGGCACTCATCTAGGATGATGACACAGTACTACATAACACATCATCATACTGGAATCATACTACATGTGTTACACATGTGCACAATGCCACCCAAAGTGACTTGATTGTCAGCATTTTCCAGGTGAAATCCTGAAAGGTTCGGTGACACACAGACAAGCTTCACAGCCAAGGTCCTTCGAAGGAAGCTGCACGTTGCTGCTGGGCCAACTTCAACAGGCAGGATGTACAGCAGGCATCAGCACGCAGCTGGTAACGGCTGGTGAGCATCCAAAGCATCTGAAGCATGCGAAGCATCCGGTTGATTCCGTTGATTCCGATTGTAGGTGCCCCAGGTCCCAGACTACCCCTAACTCATCCCCGATTTCAGCTTATGAGGATGCCGTGTCCTTGCTGAATCTGGGGGACTGCGGCATCCTGGTTTTGAGGCGACACCACTCGTCCGACTGTTGTGGAAGCTATATACTCTCCAGCAGGTAAAGCAAAATCGAAGGAACAGACAAACAGGGAACAAACAAAAGGCATCTCAAACAAACGTATATCAATCATATCAGCATATTTTGAGATGTCACGATTTGAGCCTGGTGTTCCGTGGCCCGTACCATTATCTTGGATGAATCCCATAGGAGCAGTGACCAAAGTCCCTGTTGATTGGTTGACTGGTGAATAGTGGTGATCATGGGGGAATATTAATAAACATGGTCTATTGGGGGCTCTTATATGATGACCCACTTGAAATCTCGGCCTCAACCAAGCAGTAGCAAGGGATGAAAACAGTTTTCACAGAAATGTTGAACAGGGATGAAATCTTGAACACTCAACACATTTCAACACATTTCAACATTGTTTCGGCTCGTTCATTTGCCCTGCAGGCCGATGGAGCAGCTGCCGCGCTTCCATGGGGGTACGGTGACCACGCAGATGAGAAACCTCTACAGGTGGCCACGGACATGGATGGGGCAAAGTAAACAAGACCAACCAACTAACCAATACAAACTGAATGCAGTCAGTGACCGTACCAGTGTAGACTGTGCGGAATGGGGCGTACTGCAGAGTGTGGCGTGTGAAGAGTAAAGTGTAAACAATGAAGTGTTGAGGGGGAATGTAGTAGAGCGTGAAAGTGTAGAGTGTTGAGTGTAAAGGGTCAAGAGTAGAGTGTGGAGTGTAAAGTGTAAAGTGTAGAGTGTGACGCGTAAAGTGTAAATTGTGAAGTGCGGATGTAAAGAGTCAAGTGTGGAGTGTAAAGTGTAGAGTGTGGAGTGCAAAGTGTCAAGTGTAAAGTGTCAAGTGTGGAGTGCACAGTGCAAAGTGTGAAGTGTAGAGTGTGACAATGTAGAGTATGGAGTGTAAAGTGTAGAGTGCGGGGTGTAAAGCGTAGAGTGTCAAGTGTAGAGTGTGGGGTGTAAAGCGTAGAGTGTAGAGTGTCAAGTGTAGAGTGCGGAGCGCAAAGTGCGGAGTGTAAAGTGTGGAGCGTGGAGTATAAAATGTGGAATGCAAACTGTAAAGGGCAAAGTAGACTGTGGAATGTAAAGTGTGGAGGGCAAAGTGTAAAGTGTAGAGAATGTGGGGTGTACAGCGGGAAGTGTAAAGTGTAGAGTCTAGAGTGCGAATTGTAAAGTGAAGACTGTGGAGTGCAGAGTGTGGGGTGTAAAGTCTAGAGTGTGGACTGCAGAGTGTGGAGTGCAAAGTGTAGAGGGTGGAGTGTAAAGTGTCAAGTGTGGAGTGCACAGTGAAAAGTGTGAAGTGTAGAGTGTGACAGTGTAGAGTGTGGAGTGTAAAGTGTAAAGTGTAGAGTGTGGGGTGTAAAGCGTGGTTTGTAAAGTGTACTGCGTAGCGTGTGGAGTGTGGACTGCGGAGTGTAAAAGTAGAGCATGGAGTGCCAAGTGTAAAGTGTAGAGTGTGGAGTGCGGAGTCCGGAGTGTGATGTGTGGAGTGTGGAGTGCGGTGTGTAAAATGTGGAGTGCAAAGTGTGGAGTGTGGAGTGTCAAGTGTAAAGTGCAGATTGTAGAGTGTGGATTGCGGATGTGGAATGTTACTGTGCATCACTGTGCAGTTTGGGATTGGGAAGTGTGGGGTGTGAAATGTGGATGGGAATGTGAAATGTTTCATGGTTTAATGTAATTAATAATAGTGGGGAGGGCCGAGTCTAGAGTGGCAAGTTAAAACATCACCAAATACTGCACCTGCCATGCAAAATGACACCCTCACGATCCCCCACACCTGACGGGCCATTTGCACCTTAGTCACCGCTTGACGCAACTCTGACAATGGGATTTGAAAAAGACACGCAACACGACGCGTCTAAAGCCTCTCGACACCACAGCCACAATAAAACTAGAGAATCGAGACGAGGCATGTAGGAAGCTCAAAACGACCATTTCGTACGATACTTCTGCAAATGTTCACACTTTGCAGGTACAAAATCGACATTTTCCTGCGAATTTTCCTCATGAACCCCAAGATCTGCTACCTCGAATCGATGTTTCGTGCGAGGCTTCCGTCAATTTTTCATCACATATGTCACAAAATGCCACGCGTGCCATGCAACTTGCACGTTGTCACCACTTGACACAGCCCCGACCATGCGATTCGCAAAAAACACGCAACACGACACGACTGAAGTGCCTGCCTCGAGAAATGGAATTCATTTGTTAAAAACCTCGCAAAAGTATCGCGCTTGTCACACACGATTTTTGACATGTCATGAAACATGTTGGAATGTCACCAAGTGCCACGCTTTCCACACGAAACGACACTGCGCAACGTTTGAACCTCCAAAGGTGACCACTTTTGCAGCACTCCCCATTGAACACGCTGTCACCTCGACGGTTGCGATTGGTTGCGAACACAAAAGCAGCGTCGAGCGAACACGTCTCAACCCCAAGGGATGCATTCAGGAAAAAGTGTCCGTGAAAAAAAAGTTTATGGCAATTGAAATATAGGGAAAAGATGGGGGAAGTAAAGTGTAAAGTACGGAAAAATATGGTTGCTTCAGTTTGCAAAGTAGGATAGCTGGAGTTGCAAAAGTTTTGGGCACCAATATTTTTGGGCATAATTGAGGGAGTTCCTACCTCCGCATGTTGACTCTATCATGCACCCTTCACATTAAAATTGATCCATCCATGGCTTCAAAGTCTGCGACTGGGGAGTGTCCACAGTTTTGCTACTCCGGGATTGCATTGTTTTGCAACAAACTAAAACTGGCGGTAATGATATTCAACTGAATTTGTTCTTCTCATTGTTTGAACCAGAAGATTGCCATCAGTTTGGCTGATTAAAACAAAGGGCCTTCAAGCAGTGGATGTCCACCTGTCATGGGTGCCAACACACTCTGTGAACACAAACATTTAAAATCATTTAAAGGTACTTCGCAGTCATGGTATGCTCTGTGTTGGCTAAGCATGCACACATGAAACTTTCAAGATCTTTGGTTTCAGGATCCTAAATCCATCAAAATTCGTTGATTGTTCAGGAAGGTCAGCATTGTTAAGCACCCCTATATACTTTATTAATTTTTATTATACTTTGTTGAAGCAAATGGTGGCAGCTGCGAAAACTGACAGGTCCTCGTCCATGCTTCATCGTCGAAATCTTCCATTGCAGTTGAGCTCCGAGGAGGGCCAGTCCTTGATCCTCGCAGGTTTCGAGATGTGTAAATTGGTGTAGATTTTGCCAACAAATAGATACAAATAGCAGCAAACAAAAGGAAACAGAGGGAAGAAATACAAGAAACATCAGGAAACATGTGTTTATTGCGGTTTGGCATGTTTTATCAATGACATATATGACATACTTTGAATATCAATGTCCCTCAATATTTTCAACGGTGCGGAGCAAGGGACGCGAAATGTGACATTTGAGATCCAATGGTGTCCCTTACGAATGCACAACCTCTCCTGTGACACTTGCAATATATTTCACCGAAACTGGTTGTTAAATGAGTGCAAGAATAATTGTTCAAGCGTGGAAGAGCAACATTGCGGAGGGCTTCGAGAACGAAGCCTCCAACCCTTTAGCATTTGTTTTTGATGACCTTTGTGTGTGTGTGTCCGTTGAATTATTGTTTGCTTTGTCGTGCGGTCGTCTATCTTCACTGGTCCTCAAGTTGTAGAGGGTCACGAGCAATTAAAGCAAGTCTCCTTGGAAGTTTAAGGTCTCACAAATGTCTGCACACGCAAAGTTCTGCTCTGTAGCAAAGTCCAAGGAGAGAAATGTTAATGTTTGTTTCCAACTCCCAGTGTCATGCGTTTGTAACCATTGCAAGCATGGCCCAGCCGGGCACTGCCAATCGGATTTCGCTAGGACAAAGACCTCTCGAGCCTTTCGCATTATGACTTGGTGACGTGCGCCCCATCCCATCACTGGCCAAAGGATGAGCCTGACCAGATGTCACACTCTGCTGTTACACACTATGCCGAATTTATCAATGCCCAAATTGATGTGCGTTTCAGGTGGCAAATTGAGCAGGTTCTGTGCTTCACCACGGAACCATGATACATTATCCTCCAATATTTGTCAGTTTTCGACCCTAAGACAATGTGAGCATGCCGCATGAGGCAACGGGATGTGACCTCTATTCCATTGTGCAAATTGTTGAATAGCTTCTCCCCTCCAGCCCTTAGATCGTCTTAGATATATTTGAAGTTATACGTCAATATACGTCATCATTAATCCGTATAGCTTGAGCAGCCTATGACGACGTTTTTCTTCGCAAGAAGACTTGCAGAGACATTTCCGTGACTGGAACCTTTGGCACCTGTGGATCAAAGCATTTCCTGCGGCGGATCATGCCATCAGAGGGTCCAGACCTTGCAGGAAGCAGAAAATGTTGGAAAATTGGAAAACGTTTTTTTTTTGCAAAATTGGAAAATGTTGGATTTCCGGATGTCATCATGTCAATTCAGTCAATTCATTGCGATTCCAGTGATTCCAGTGATTCCGTGACGGCCGCAGTGGATGTTTGGTTGAGGCGCGATGGAGGCGCCTCGTGATGGACGGCGTCCGGCGGAGGCCGAAAACCCAATGAGTGCTCAAAATCTCTGGTTGATGAATTTATGCCGCGGTACCGTTCCCAAAATGTCGGCAATGATCATCCATGAACTGAGAATCCCCATTAGCTAGCCTTGATTTTGGAGACAGGCTTTTGACACCGGTTTTTTGGAGGTTATGGTGAAATGTCAAATCGAAGTGGAGGTTCTGCAGCCTCAGGCACCGGAACAGATGGTGTGGTTTCCCGTGCTCCCAGCCATGTCAGACGAGGTGCGCCAAGTGTTCAGGAACATGATAGCATGTTGACAGCAGATTGACGGCATGTAACAGCGTGTGCCTGGTTCCAGGATTCAAGGACAGTCGAAGCACTTTCATCTGCAGGAACGCTTCAAAGTGTAGTCACAGGAAATTCTAACAATCTGCCACCATGTCATAATGTGTCAATCTTTTTAATTTAGCTTCAGTGGCTTCATTCAATGTGGGAGTTTGTAAAAACCCTGCGCCTGTTCGTTTAGTCCTCCACGATCCCCCATGAGCCATGTTTAGCTTTCGCTCGAAAAACGATAAGAGGAAAACACGATAACATCGGCTATGTTAATGATTTGTGTCCAGACTCTTGAAATCCAAAGTTCTTGATTTTTCCATCATTCTGCGGCTATTTAGTGCTTTTGGTCTCTTCCTTTCATTTTTTGTTGTCGTAATGGTGCAGATTCTGCACAAGGAAGATGCCCGGTAGGTGGTCGCTACACTCCTTTTTTGATGATTGCAACCATTTCCAGAAAAAGAAGGAACACACACACACACACAGGATTCACGAACGATAACGAAAACAATAACTTCTGGCATCAAAAATGGTCCGTGTGAAACACTGCCTTTTTTTGCCTGTTCCTCTCCCTTTCCTCTCCCTTTCCTTTCCTTTTTCCTGTCTCTTCCTCTAGTCTTCTTTCTCCTTCTCCTTTCCTTTTTCCTCTCCTTTTTCCTTTCCTTTTTCCTCCTTTTTCGTTTCCTTTTCCGTTCCTTTTCCTTTCGTTTTCCTTTCCTTTTCCTTTCGCTTTCTTTGTCCTTTCCTTTTCCTTTCCTTTTCCTTTCCCTTTCCTTTTCCTCTCCCTTTCCCTTCCCTTCCTGTACTATTCCTGTTCCCCTTCCCTTTCCTCGCTCATCTGAATTCTTTGATCAAGGTGTGAAGCCAGCGCTTGGAAAACCGATAAGAGGAAAAAAAACGATAACGTCTGGAAAAACCATTTGAAAGGGCTCGGGATTTTTACAAACCCCCATGTCTCTAGTGTTTTTTTTATCCTTAGTCAGGCCAGTCCAAGCAGCCCCTCAGCCGACACGCCTGGTCCTTAATTTCTCTGACAACCTGCGGTAGCACTGTTTGCCCAGGGAATGTTACCGTTGCCACGTTGAAGCTGCAGAGATCCCTAGAGTCTAGATAGAGATTTTTGCAAATACGACTTCAGCCACCTTCAGCCACCTTCAGCCAGCATCCATGATCATCCATGAGGCAAGATGGAGCCGTGCCCCAAAGACGGAAGTTTGCCACCCCAGGTCATGCGCATCCCTTCACATTGCTCAAGTGGTGAAGTTGCGGTTCCAAAACAAACACAGAGGACGGCTGACACCAGATGAAAGTGATGAAAGCATATGAAAGCTTTGATGGTAACTTTGATGGTAACGACAAGAAAACAAAATCATCAAGCTTACCAGGGCCGTTCACATCCACTTCCGAGGTCCACCTTCCCCGGGCAGGCCAAAATATTGCAGGAAGCACAACAAAGGTGGGGCTGTTTGTCAAATTTTGTCAGGCATGTTGGAGAAACATGGAGAAACCACTGTTGGTATGCTGTTGGTACACATTGGTTAGATCAGTTTAGTTTAGTATTCTGATGGTTTTCAATGAAGCTGTCCGATTTGACTCAACCATTTGGACATGTGGATTTACACGGATGGATTTTCGATAATTTTGGTGTCCAACTTTTTCAGGTGCTTAACTCATTAGTATCCCAACCTGGCACCTGACAGGTATTGGAGCCAACAGCTGAAACATGATTCTCATTTGAGCCAATTGAAACGGCCACTTGGTGAAATTCCAGGAAGATTCCCGGGTCTGGAGTTTGGTGGAACAGCCACACAGCAAGATGCTGGAAGCTGTCTGGAAGTTTGACTGTGCTGTTGCCTGAAGCGTTGGTGTCCAAGAGAAAGTGTTCTTTTTGTAACACTACATATATTCCGTGTCACGACCCCAAACCCCCGCCGAGGCAGTATGAAGAAAGGATCATGACCAATCAATCGCAGGCTCCGCAGTTGCATCACGGAAAAAATAGCAGCAGATCTTTGTTGGAGGATGTCGAAGGGTGTTTGGCGATGGTAGCCCACCTATGCTCACCTCCATTGAAGCTGCTGGATGTTGCAGGAACCGCAAGGCGGCCCAAAGCGGCAAGGCCAAGCGTTGCGACCTGAGGACTAAGAACTTAACAGCTGACCCCAGTTGAATCAATGTTCATGAAAGTCGTGTGAGGTCTCCAGAGCAAAGAGCTCAGGAGGACAACGACGAGGCCCGTCGCACAGGGACCAAACCAAAGGCTGCATGGCAGGCTCACCATGTGCTCACCACGTGCTTAGCTTGTGCTCACCATGTTTACCTGTTTGAAGATGTGTGAAGACTTTTTTAGTATTCATAATTTTCACTAGCAAGACAGTACTGGTAATGTGAGAACTTGATTGAACGGTGTCAGGCTGCTGGTCCGAAACTCAGGCATCTTCAACTGGTGACAACATTTGCTACGGCCAAAGTGCCACTTGGGCTGATGACATTTGATAACCATTTGTATCCATATACTGTCCTGTATAACTCAAGACTACAGCATGTGATAGCATGCTACACTCCCAATTGGCAATCGGCAATCCAACTTTAAGAGAATTCAATTCAGAACTACCAGGTAACTACCATGGATACAATCAGAATTACCGAAGACCTCAGTAATTATCTCAGCAAATACCTCTAATTACATGGAGTTACTACATGTAGTAAGCAGATACAGAGCTGGACGCACCAAGGCTCCAGAGAAATCTTCTTTGTTGCAGCCATACCACAAGGCCGCGAAAGCTCCACTCAGCTAATCGCTAAAGCCATAGCCATTCCATAGCTGGTTGTGCATTGTCGGTGTAGTCGATGTGAACTGATGTGAACATATGTGAACCGATTGGAGCAGTGCATTGGTGAAAAAGTCAAGGGTTATGAGGGTTACTTTTCGAATTGCAAGCCGTGGCAGTCAACTTTGTTCTCAAGAACCAGCATAGGGTTGGGGAACGATGAAAAGGTCCGCGCGATATGCAAGCTATAACAAGCCATAGAAGAGAAACGGCTCTGTTCTTTGCCTTCAACACGTTACACTGTTGTGATGACACCAGGTGATCCAGCAACTAGCATGCTGGTCTTGCCGAGCTTTGAGTTCGGCCGGGCGCCCAAGCAGCGCCAGTGCCCAGGTAAGTTCTTAGTACTGCTTGGCTATGGTTACCGTATGTATACCGTATGTTATCGTTAGATATGTTAGGTATTGTTAGATGATTTCAAAATATATCAAACTTTCGAACCCCATGCTGTGGATATTCCGGCAGGTTTAAAGTGTTTCTAAGATCATGCATTTGTCAGGGTATCATGAGTTTGCCGATGTTGACCAGTCAAAACGGCTTGGATACCATCGGGGCATGTTCTAATGAGTCCTTCTTCTCAAGATGGTGAAGACACATTTTTGATCCATGGTGAAATATCAAGAAATATCTCAACTTAGGCATGCAAACTGAACAGGACCGGACATCTAGATGCACTTTACGATGGGTTTGTCTGAAGACAGGGTGCCCCAAATTTTGATGGCTTATTTGTCATGGTTTATCATCATTCTCCCCCCCCTGAATGGCCACGTTTCCCCTATACCCCGACAAAGCCACATGTGGCACCGGAGGCTATTTGGAAGCGCGTGCCGATTTTTGGGGAACTTCACGAGGTCAGGGTGGCAGTGTGGACATGGACTACACTCCGTTTCTGAACATTTGGTGTCAACATGTGTCAAGTAATTAAAGGATCATAAAGGATCTATTGATTTAGATATCATGAAAGATCATTAAGGATCAGTGTGGGGTATTTGTCAATAAATTGATATGATTTGTCTTAAAAGATCTGAAAAGATCTTGAAAGCGTTAAAAGTCGGTTTAAATATCGAAACAGCGCAAAAACAACTCATCCTGGCCAAGCACCTCTCAAAAACTGAGATGGGCTCAGGCGCTTACGAGGCTGGCGAAGCTCACTTAAGCTTGGGTCTTGGAGGAATCCAAGAAACGACCGGTTGAGGTGTGGTTAACCTACGAAAATCTCACGAGAAAAACGAAAAATAAAGTTCAGGAGAGCAGACCAGAACCGAATTGGATTCCCTGGCCTTGGCCGCAACAAATTGTTGCTGTGACGGCTGTGACCCAGACTGTGCTGCCGTATCTTGCGCTTTCCAAGGTGGCTTTGATTCTGAAGTTACTCACCCCGTCCGTCCGGTGTCCCAAGATTTGCCCCAGCTTCCTCGTCGAAAGTCATCCGTGTTTGTGGATGTTTCACATTGTTTCACATTGTTTCACATACTTCACATTGTTTCACATTGTTTCACATTGTTTCACAGTTCCATCAGCGGCTCAGGGCAAGTGAGCCCGGCAAGAAGCATCTTTGAATATCTTTGATGTTCGCCACATGACGCATGCCTGGGTGCTCTGTTACCAACCTGAGATGTCCATCGCCCATCATCACCCATCAACCATGATCTGTTTCACCACGCGGAATTCTCAGGAATCGTCCCATTGGAGTCCCGGGTTCCTGAAGGCAGAGCAGCGAGAAATCAACCAGCAGCAGCAGCAGTTCTGCACGAAAAGATTGGACACTTCTGGAATATTCAGGAATTTTCTGAATGTCACGTTAGAGTGAGAAGACAGCTACGAGCTGGAGAATTTGGACAGTTTGCTGTTGGTACACAATCTATGGAGGTCCGCCGCGATTTGAGAGTCAGCCTGGAAAACTGCTTCTGTCTGCTTGGCTGGTGGGCTTGCCCATAGGTGAGCCAATATGGCTGGCGGGAATGGCCCCCATCTTCCCGTGCGAATTGGAGGTGAAACCCAGCACTGTTGCCACATGTTGCCACCAGGCCATGTTCCGCCACGGAACAATGGGATAATCTATCCAGGACCTGTGGAGTCGTGGGTCACGCCATGGAAATTGCGGCGAAAAAAACATTTTACTGTATTTGTGATGGTCATGTTTTTTGTCATGCTTCGACCAGTTCCTCAAAATGCTGATGAAAAAGTCATGGAAAATTCGAAAGGTGTCTCAATGTTCACCCCAATTGCTAGTGTTGCGAAGCCTGACATTTGACATCGCAGGATCGGCTTGGCTGCAACGGAACATGAGACTAGGGCTGTTCGGCAATCCACACCCTTCATGTTCCCATCGTCCATTTGTCGCTACCACAGACACTTCCAAAGCCCGCTCTCGTGGAGGATCGCAATCCACTCCCCTCAGTGTGAAGCCCAGAATTGGCATCTGATCAGATCAGCAAGTAAGATAAGATAAAATAAGATAAAATAAGTAAAGTGGGTGATGTGAAGTGTGATAGCTTTAGGTTCTAAATGGTTCTACGCGCTTTCAGACACTTTCATTTAGGACTGATAATCAACAACTAGCTCTCTTTCCAATGTCCCTCTTGGTCCCAGTCCATTTTGCTGTGGTCCCTGCTGTAGTCGTCCATTGGTCCATGGGGTCGGTGTCATTGGACTCGCAACTTCAAGCATCTTGCCAGGTCACTCCAATCATGAAGCTGAGTCAAGCTCAGGACCAGGCGTCATAGCATGCTTTGACTGGACTCGAATGGATTCCAATGTATTCGATTGGTACAAAGAAAACCGTTGTGCGATGTTGCGCGGCCAGGCAATGAATGGCAGAAAGTTTGTCGTCTTTTATCTTGAGAAAACTGTGTCGTTAGAGTTGCTAGTCATGTCGAATCAGGGACAGGAGAATGACAGGAGTCAGTTATAATTTATAATGTTGCATCCTTATTAGTAGCTAGGTTCGCTAGTGTGACTAGTATTTTCTTCATTATTCAGAACCCATTGACAGTTTTACTGTTGTGGCAAGAGTTTTTTGCAGACCGTGATGTTCTCAATAAAATGTTTGTGTTCAAAAAAGAATCTTAGCATTTTTTTTAACAATGTTTGTTTGCCTTTTAAAAAAAATCTCTACCAACCTCTTATTAGACCCTTACTAAAGAGCAGCTTTTCCACAAATTTCCAAGGCACTGGACTATGAGAGGGTCCAATTCGCTGTAGTAGGTTTGTTCCCGGGGCGCACAATTGCAGCGAACTTTTCCAGAGCTGATCCTGGAGCCAAGAGAAGAACGAAAAGCCTTTTACAAAAGCAACCTTCGCTTTCTGTTTCCATTTATATGTCTCGTTCTTTCGCTTTCCCTTGTTACACCTTTTATTTAAAAAAGACTTGAGGTGCAAAAGGTAACGCAATCAACATGCTGAACCCCACTCACTACAAGTACTGCAAGTACTGCAAGTGCTACCAGTACTACAACTTCACCGGCAAAAAAACAAGATTTCAATTGTCGCCAATAATTTTTTTCCTTAAATGTATGATTGTGTTTTCTCTGGGGAACAGTTTTTAAAAATTCAACTTTCAAGAGGGTATAGCATTGGTTTGACGCCCAAAGCAGGACGGATTAGTCAGTTGAGGTTTTCATGGCCGCCTTTTCGCAGGGCAGCCGAATCCGTCCCGGCCCCCGCCGGAGCCTACTGTCCGCTGCTTGTCAGCACTCGTTGATTCCTCTACAGGCGCGAAGGCTCTACAACTAGACAGCATATATCAGCATACACTGAATCAGACATTTAAAAAAGCATCCGGTGTTTATATGTTGAACATCAGGTTTTCACACACTCAATGTGTTTAAATTGTGATACTACCAAGCTCGCTGTATCAGGTTTTCCTGATTATCCTCCATCAAAGTTGTTCAGGGTCGACATGATTGAATTGTGAATGAATTGCGCTCTTGGTTTCTACAGTTGCTACAGTTGCTACAGTCTCAAATTGCGTGGCTTAGGGCCTGGACCACCTGTTCAACCTCAGCCGCCAGCAGAGAAGTTCACCCGATACTCGGTAGACTCGGTAGCAATGTTTTTGCAGTATGCGGTATCCATTCCATTGCAATGACAGATTGGTGGTTTGAGAGTCGTGCTCAGCTGTGTAATCAGCTTTGTCTGTGTAATCTGTGTAGCCTGGTGCCAAATCACTGAGGACAGGCAGAAGGGGACCAGGCAGCTCCGCATCCTGTGAATCAAGGCTGGTACCATCACAAATCGTCACGGTCTGCACTGAACCATGTGGGTCAAGACTTCCCAGCCACTTCGCTACAAAGCGAACCAAAGCGAACCACCTGCGTTGCGAAATAACGCAAGTGAAGATTGCAGCTTTCCTTTGCTGTGAGATAAGGATTGCGACGGCTTTTACATGTCACATCATGTATTGCAAAGCCTTGAACTTTAAGAATCTTTAAGGTACTGTATTTAGCGGATTGACCCGCAGGTGTGAAATGAAAGAGAATGATCAGAACATTTCATAACCCACTCAACTACATTTGGTTTGCCTTGCAGAGCCCCAAATGAAGGTGTGGTGAGCATTTGTTTGGTTCCAAGCTTTGAGGATGACAGAAATGGGAGTAGTGGAACATAGTGGAAGATTCAGTGATTGATTCAGTGGAAGATTTAGGGGAACGGTGTGCATCGGTGTGCTGTTCGGCAGGGATCCAAGAGCCAAAGATGGGAGCTGCGCGCGGCTTGCCCAGTGGCGCCCCTGCTAGTCAGGGACTCGGCAATATAGATATACCATGATATACCACGATTCATCACGCATTCACCCTTGATGTGAGAAATTTGATAGTGTATTCTCTTCTTCGGACCAAGTCAAAGACACCCCAGTTGCATCTCTTCACTCAGCCCAAGCTGGACATTTGATGATTTTATCATAGAAGGAAGTTTGGAAGTCAAACTTCCGACAAGATGAAAAGCAGAGCAGGGAAGAGGCAGAGAGAAGAGAAAGATTAGAAGAAAGAAGAGTAGAAGAGAAAGAGTCAGAAGAAAGAAGATGCAGATGCGTGAAAAGGTAGGAAAGTCGCGAAACACGGTGTTTTTCCAATGATTTGGGGGTCCGGAGGGTCGAAAAGCAGGCTCGCTAAAGCGGCGGGGGGGGGGGCCAGCTGGCCAGAGGAGAGATGAAAAATTGCACGCCGTTGTGGCGCGAAGCACATTTCCAAGTCAAAATGTACAAAACACACCACGCTCGGACCACTTTTGGAAGTTGAGATGTTGAAAAAGCGCACGCCGTTGTGGCGCGAAGCACATTTCCAAGTCAAAATGTACAAAACACACCATTGTCGGACCACTTTAGAGATGTTGAAAAAGTGCACGCCGTTGTGGCGCGAAGCACATTTCGAAGTCAAAATGCACAAAACACACCATGTACTGACCACTTTTGGAAGTTAAGATGTTGAAAAAGTGCACGCCGTTGTGGCGCGAAGCACATTTCCAAGTCAAGATGTACAAAGCACACCATGTACGGACCATTTTTGGAGGTTCAGATGTCGTTTGGCGTGGCAGGCGCAAGGGATTGTGCACCTTGTCAAAAGTGACCAAAACGTGAGGGTTTTGTGGCATTTTCAACTACAACCACCACTACACTACACTACACTACACTCCAATACATTACACTACAACTACAACTACACCTTCACTACATTTCACTACATTACACTCCACTACACCCACTACACTCCACTACACTACACGCAATTAGACTCAATTACATTCAATTACACTACACTACATTGCACTATCATTACACTACACTACACTCCACTACACTACATTACTCTACACTACACTACCTTCCACTACACTACATTACACTACACTACACTACATTACACTACACTATACTACATTACACTACACTACACTACCTTCCACTACATTACACTACACTACACTCCACTACACTATACTACATTACACTACACTACACTCCACTACACTCCACTACATTACACTACACCACACTACACTACCGTCCACTACACTTCACTACATTACTCACACTACACTACCTTCCACTACACTACAACTACACAACTACACTCCACTACACTCCACTACACTCCACTACACTGCACTACACTCCACTACACTACACTACATTACACTACACTACGCTACACTACCTTCCACTACACTTCACTACATTACACTACACTACACTCAACTACACTACAACTACAACTACAACTACACTCCACTACACTTCGCTACACTAAATTACACTACATTACACTACACTACACTACATTCCACTACACTACACTACATTAAATTGAATGACGCTGCACCACAGATAGACAGGTAGACAGATAGACAGATAGATAGATAGATAGACAGACAGACAGATAGGTAGATAGATGGATAGATGGATGGATAGATAGATAGATGGATAGATGGATAGATGGATAGATGGATAGATGGATGGATAGATAGATAGATAGATAGATAGATAAATAGATACAGAGGTAGATAGATAGATAGATAGATAGATCGATAGATACATAGGTAGATCGAGAGGTAGGTAGGTAGGTAGGTAGGTAGATAGTCAGAGAAAGAGAGAGAAAGAGAGGAGACATCAATCACCTTTCGATCCAGCAGTGGCTTCGCTCTGCCATCCGTGATTCACAACAACCAACCTTTCCTATAGGTTTCCTATTTTTGAAACTTCCGCCACCTCCTTGTGCGGTACTACTGGTATTCTATCATGGATTGTTGCCAAGTTGTAGATGTTGTGCGTATCTTGCTGAGACAGGGGATTCGGAGTTGACACATGTTGACACTTGATTCAGGTCCTAGCCACCCAGAAAGTGAATGAATAGCTCGCCTACACTTTGCTGCCATGTTATAACATGTTTATTTTGTGGTAGGTCATCGTAGGACAGATTTGTTTAAGGTTCAAAAAGGTGCAACAAGAGAAGGCATATGCGTCATAATATGCAGCATTTCAGGTCAACACCATTCAATTTCAAACATGTCCAAAATTCACATATCGACTCATATCGAACCCGCGATCACCAGCCGACGGATATCGAGGTGCCAGTTGGGACATGCCTGCACTTTGGAGCCAGGGCCTTGGCTGATGTTTGCACCATGGTTTGATCTTCAAAGAATCTTCACAGTATTTTCAGGAGTTTTCAGATATCTTCATGCAGATATCTTTAAATCCCATCTGGCTGTGGGCGCCAGGTCAAGCTGCTTCACGGACACATACTATTTGTTTGCGCCCTACATTCGATTGCATCGCTGCAGCTGTTTGTAAGCAGTTGAACCGAGTGATCCAAACAAGGAATGATCCCTAGAAGCTTGGGCTTAGAAACATGGTCTATCATTGAGTCTATCATGTTCATTCATTTTCATTCATGTTCTTCATTGGCATCCCCGAACAGTAGTAAATCGGCTCAACCCAGCGTCCAGGTTTGGAAGAAGCTACCTGGAATCAGAATCAAGGTGTGACGGACTTGAATAATCTTGACATATCTTGACTAATCTTGGCTGAGAAAGGGACATAAGGGGACTAGTGAATGACATCTCAGTGGCCAGACCTCGTACGCTGCACCGAAGAAAGCACCGGATCAGCTTCAGAAACTGCACGGAGCCAGGTACATTGCCGATCCAAGAAATGGGCTTCACTCCAACCTTGAACGGCGTCGGCAATTCCTTGGGCTCGGGACCCTAATCTATGCATATATGGCATATATGGATGCATATATGGATGCTCATACGCATCACCGCACGAACCATCACCGACATGGACCAACTGCTTGGTGACAGATGGGAACACGATGGGACGATGGGTATCTCATGGCATCTCGGGCATTGTAAGATTGAAATCCGCCCGCTGGCAACAGCGGCAACAACCATTCAAGTATATTCAAGTTGTATATTCAAGTTGTATTGAACCAATCCCAACAGCGAATCAACATGAATCAACCATAATCAACCAAGATCAGCCCACCAATTGGAGGCGGTTCTACACTTCTACACCGCAGTTAACTTCCAGAAAGGTTTGATGTGTGATACCAGGAACTTAACTTCCAGCTCAGTTAAGAGTGCCGCCATTTTTGTGATGTCCAGGTGAGGGTGAGCTCTCCGCTGCAAGCGCTAAACCGCGAGCTTTAGGCACCCGGCATTCCGGCACTGGCTGATGTCATCAGTTATGGTTCATGTTGAATAATATTGAATCAATCTTGAATCAACATAAACTTCATAAACACTTAAACAGGATGAAACAGGTCCTTTGAAAAAGATGCCACAATTGACGAGTGAACAGTACTCGTAGGTGAACAGTACTGGTAGGTAAACAGTGGGAAAATCCTACAAGACAACTTGGCTGGTGAATCCGCCATGCTTTGAACATCGAACCATTTCTTGGCTGATGACTTCGTTCCCAGGCTCCTCGACTACGACTAGTGCATCTCAAGGCATCCCCACTGCCATGCCGGTGCCATCGATGCCGTCGATGCCGAAAACAGGTGCCCAGTGACTCCCTAAACCGATAGCAGGACATGGATCTACATCTTATTACATCTTATTACATGGCAAATGATTTTGAATTATATATATATGGGTTTTTACATGGATTTACATGAATTTGGCATTAGATGGATCGGACAATAACATTGAAGTGATTTCAAGCATACCCATTGTGTGTGTGTGCATCAATATACAATGAAAATCAATGAAACCAAACATGGATTAGCTATCGAGAACCTCAGAATTGCCAGGTGTCGAAGCGATGCGGGCAGAGAGGTCAGATGAGGGGTCGGTTTTGTTGGGAAATTTGTATAAATTGTTGTGCTTGTTGGTAGAAACGGATGATTTCCTGTGCATGTTGCCTTGCAAGTGTATATCCAACCCTGGGACTTGCATTGAATTCCACAATACATACAATACAGACGATTCCTGGGACTTGGGTGAAGATTACAAAGAGGATTGGAGTTCACAGGATGCTGGACCAAATTCGCTGACAGGATTCATTTCATGGCGGATAGGGAAGGTTTGGACTCGTGACTCCGGATGCAACATTCCAGCAGATGCTTCGTTTTTACATCCTCACCCATCCCATCATGCGTCATAGCCTCAAATTTTACCAACAGGGCAGGAATCCCCTGTGAACAGACACATACGCAGTGAAAATCACTGAAACAAGTTTCACATGGATCCTTGTCAAATCGCGTCTCCACATGTCTCCACTTACATGAACGGTCTGACCTAGTTACCTAGTTCTGACCTATTGTGACAGATGACATTTCGATAGATTTCGTTGGTCCACCGCACAGGCCTCCAGTGAAGTCCAGGCGTCCTTTGGAATCCTTTGGAATCCTTTGGATTTGTAACACTTTTGCAACGTTCTCCCACGAAGCAGATGGAAGATGATGGAAGCAGACTCAAGTTATAGGAATCGTGAAGTGAATGACGGCCTAAGGCCTCAAAGTTTAGGATTCAAAACTGAGCTTCAGCTTTGACTCAATTGTGACTCATCAAAGCTTGCTTTCGAGTTGGCAGGCGCAAGATCATCACCGATTTTTGTTGCATTTTCGATGGCTCCTTACCTGAGATTGATACAGACCAGGTAGAGGCGAGGTTTGGGTTTGAGCGAGTTTGCAGAGACATGCCTCACGTTCAAGAGATTTCAAGAGTCTGCCAGTTTTGTGAGACCAAATTAGGGTTGTCAGCTGGTTGGAACTGTTGGGAAAGGTGTGAGGAATGTTGGAGCGGTTGGAGGATATTTTTGGTCCCTTATGTCGCTAGAGCCGCTAGGTGCTTCAGCAGGTGCTCAATCAATTGGATCACAGGAACGTCCTGGTTGCCTGGACCAGGATAAGGCCAGATCAACATGGCAGATGCTGCGAGGGCAAGTGGTTTGACCCGTAGGATCTCTTCGCATCACAGATTTTAGGATGTTGACAAAATAGGAAGAAGACAGTTTTGATCATTCTGAAGGCTGTTGGTTATTAGCTACCTGTGTTGTTCGAGACATATTAAAGCGCTGGAAACATCTCGAAACATATGTGCCAAAGAAACGTAGGGTCCAGCTCTCGCCTCTAGAATTCGAGATTGTGGGTTTCTAATGGCCCCCTGAAAATTGAGGCCTACGATGACGGATTACTATCCCTACGGCAAGTCATTGGCGAACGCCTTGACTGCTGAAAATGCCACGGTGCGCGGCATGTACTTCTCGTTGGGAACTCAATCAGTCAGAGAACTAGACAACCCCTCTTTTCAAGCGGAGAAAGGAAAGGCAGATGCCATAATGACTGATGGTTCCTGTGAGTCAAAAAAATGAATCCATTTCATGTGAAGAAGTCCTGACAATGGATGCTGTAAATTGCTGTAATATTTGTCACATCAAACTTGACAGGGCTAGGAAGATGCTAGGAAGGTCTGAAGGTCTGAAGCACCTTGTGAGACCTTTGCCTCCACGATTTGACTGCACCTTGTGAGACCGGTGATCATCTCGTATCATTTGTGCTGCCTAGGCCACAGTTATTCCCGGAAGGCAGGCCAAGAGTTTTACATAGTTTTACTATGTTGTTGTTATATGTGTCGATTTCATTTTATTTCTATAATATAGAATCGAATGTCTTTGCAAATGTTGATTTCACAAGATGTACAATCTACACCAAAGAAATGATGTCGACGTTGTCAACGTAGCCTCGCATAGTCTTCTTCGATGTTTGTTAGTTACACAATTAGTTTCAAGATTTTCAAGTTGTAATTTATTGTAATTTACAGCAGTTGAGTGTTCAGTCGATCATTTGAGGTGGCCTCCGGACCTTTGTGATCCTGGAGGATGCTCAGGTGGAACTTGATGAGCCATCCATTGCCCAAGATCCAATTGCTTTGCCATGCTGTGCCATGCAGTGCCAGGAATCTACAACCTGTGGTGTTTTGGGATGTGCACTATGATATCACTTCACTACCATATACCGCCATCCACCTTGTATCAGCTTGTATCGCCTTGTATCACCTTGTATCACCTTATATGGAGGTGATGGCAAACAAGTTGCCCCTCCACTTCACTGTCCAAGCAGCGTGGGCCTAGGGAGATGGGAAGCATCCGAATAGCTTTTCCAATAGCGAAACAATGAAAAAGCTTGAAACAGAAGTTCAGCTTGTTCGCTTTCGTTCGGCCTGTTCGGCCTGTTCGGCCTGTTCGGCCTTCATGTGAGACAGGGGGAATGGTAAGAGCCAAGCTTGCAAGGAAACAGGTCAGCTCACAGGTGTGAATCAAACAATACCAGAATATCATATATAATATCCAATGATATAGTAATATCAAATGTGGGCCAACACATCATTGCCACTTCAGTGGTTTAGAATGGTTTAGAATTGTTAGAATCATCTCATGTTTTTGCACCTCAATCACCTCAAAGCCGATTGTTATTCGAAGCCTAGTTGGATCCTTCCAAGGATGGTGAAACGTTAGAGGCCGGAAAAACAGGGAAGACTTGCAAGCGTCGCTGGTGTTTGATGAATTGATGAATCAAGCATATGTTTTCGTATGTTTTCATTTGTTCATTTGTTCATGTTTATTCTTCTGCAATCAGCCGTTTGCGGCCAGGTTGATCTGAGCATCTACCAGGCTGGATGCCGCGATTGGGATTCTGCCGGTCGTTGCTTTACAAACACCTGTCATAGATCAGCCTTCGGGTCGGTGCACAAATAGAGGATCTTAGAGAAACATGCAAGCCTCGTGCATTTTGTTGCTTTCTCAAAACTCGGGCCATAGGCCATGGATGGCCATGGTATAGCATGGTTGGCTTATGTTCTCCTTCTGAAATGAGCTATAGATAGCTATAGCATGCTAAGCATGGGCATGCTACGGTGCTACGTGCTACAGAAAGATTGTAGTGACCGAGGCAGGAAGATGAACTGTGGAGCCAAGGCCACTGAGACGAGGTGCTGGTAAGGTGCCGGCGTCGCGACTACGAAAACCTTGCGGTTGCGGCGATGCCAACAGCAATCTCTGTTTCTGAGGGGTTGGCCATTGAGAGGTTGAACTTTCATGAAGTGCCATGGCAAAAATAACCAAATCCTTTCAAATCCTATCGCTTTGAAGGCCGATTCTCTCGTCTCAAGGGGATACAGCTTGTGAATCTCCAAAGCTGGTCTCCTTGGAGTAGCTGGTCACTGCCACAAACCAAGCACCAGCCGCTTCAATGGTTTGCACTGGTTCCAGTTCTTCAATAGTTTCATGCAGAAAGGTAACTTGAGGATTGGATTCAGGAATCCAGATGAACGTGCGTCCCGTTTCAACGACTAGGTTGGTGCTATTCATTTGGGTTGTGTTTGGCACGGCACAATTGACGATGCATGGCATCGCCAACGTTAAACCACAGCGCGTGGCGAGCAAAAGCTGGTGCCTTCACCTCTGCATTTTAGATATTTAGTTGTTGCCCACATGCCAAGATTTGATGATACTTTGAGTACATTTGATTACTTTTGATTACTTCATGGTGAACATCACCAGGTACAGTAATAGTATCGATGGGTCTCGTTTTGGTTTCTGGCCGACTTGCTTCTCAACCCTATTGCAGTTCTTCAAGTGGAGTTGGAAGGGTTTCTGTGAGAATTTCTGTGATTTTTTCTAAACGTTTTTACGTTCAATGTTAGTGGCCTCTTCTGCGCCTCGCAGGTTGAAGCTGCGGAAGGGCGATTTGCTAATTGCGGGCACTGACGGCCTCTTTGACAACATTGGGGACAGCCGTGCCCGCCGTCCCGTCCTGGGGCGATCTGGGGTGCTTTCATCCACGGGTCGTGGAGTTCTGAGTGAATAGATAAAAGTTGATAAAAGTTGAATATAGATAGATAGATAGATAGAGTATGATAGAGTATGATAGAGTGAATTACTGTAGATAAAAAATAGGCCCTAATTAGGTCCTATGATGGTCCTATTTCGATGGCAGAGGTCTCCCAGAGTTGTCCGTTGTCACATCTTTGTGTCACTGCATTGCACATGCATTGCATGTTTGAGATTTTGGATGATTTTGGTTGTGTCAATTTGTGTCATGGATTTTCATGCATCGGATACCCACAGTAATGCTGTGTTGGATACAATTCGATGCAGTAGTCTGTGAATTGTTGGAAAAGTGAAACCAGTGGATAACGATGGATAACGATGGACAGCGGCACACAAGAAATGCCAAAAACATTTCAATATGATCAAACATGGACGAACACCATTTCTATCCATTTCTATTCGGACAATCTGTAGCGACCTCATGGCCAACCTCGCCATGACATTCATCTTGGGAACAGCAAGAAATGACGTTACCAGACAAAATCGCCACCACGCCACAACGCCAGCCCACTTTGCGCCCAAAATTCGAACCGCGCCAACGAGAGACCGCGTTACCATCCAAAATCGCCACCGTGCCACGCCAGCCCAATTTGCGACCAAATTGGGACTGCGCCACAACGGGAGATCACGTTACGATCCAAAATGGCCACCGCAATTTGTCATTGCCACTTTTGGTTCTTTTGATTACCAGAGGGTATCCATTTGGCTACCGCTATGAGTTTGCGAATGTGCCATATGAGCGTTCCACTGTACCATCATGGCTTTGTCACCTTTGTGCAAAATATGCGGGATGGGCCTCTTTGGTGGGAAAAATGAATGGACATGATGTATCATGATGGGAAACATTAAGCATCTAATCATTCTACTCATTCTAATCACTGATTTTAGAACTTTCCCAGCTCTTTCCCAGCTTTCCCCAAAATCGACACACAAACCATCACAAACCCATGGCCCTTGTGTCTGAGAGGACCTGGAGCTGAAATCCATGGCCCTGGCACATCACAAGGGTCCGGCACTTTCCACATCTTTCCACAACGCACGCAGTGCACGCAGTGCTGTTTATGTTCAGTTATGTTCAGTTTATGGACTTCAGCTACTTCGTTCGAAAAGCCACACATCTCAATCATCTCAATTGATGTTGGTCGAATGAGAGGGTGGAAAATCTGCCGAATCATGCTAACACATGCTTATCCACCAAACATCCATGAATGAGTCCACTATCAATATCTATCAAGATCTATCAATCAAAGGTGGTCGTGGTCAAGCAATTAGTGGCCCTGGAATTTCAATGGACTGACCAGTCATTTGAAGCATTTTGAAGCATTTTGAAGCTATGATGGTCGTTTTACATTGCGATTCTCCCGACCAGGTCGAGACCGGTCGGCGCAAGCCCTCGCAGATACGTGGGCTGCCTCAAAAGAGACCTGCATTTTGTAATATGGAACATGGCAAAGTCGTAACAAAGTCCGAACAAAGTTGGAACTGGCAGGTGTTTGCCTTACGGATGTTTATCTCAAACTCGTTGCATGAATTTGCAAAACTCGAAGCAAATCAGATGGATGAACATCAAACCCCTCCTGAATCATGTGAGGCTTCTTCAACGTGCCGCTGATGCAGTGAGATGCTCAATCCCTCCGAACTCCGTGGTGTTTCAGAGATGGATCTCAATCATGTTTCTTGTACATCTTGTAGGATAGAATCATCTTAAGGTTGAAAGGTTAATGTTTTGGAAGTTGCTTTTAAAATGCTTTGAGATGTTTTGATTCATTAGATGCAGCGTCTTGAAGTTTGGATTGGAACTTGATGCAAATGTTCTAGTAACTAGTAGTGGGATCGAGACAACGGCCAGTTGGTGCACTGTCAATGGCATGATGACAACATGTCACCACGGTTCATCGGGCTCCCTCTATCCGCCAAAGTTTTTCAATGTTTTTCACGTGGTGGGAAACATGGGGGAAACGGTGTGAAACCTGAAGTCAGCTGAGGCACGAGCCCCTGCAGAGTTCGGCCCGGGTGGAAAGCCACTGAGCTGCGAGATATGTTGAAGAATTCATGAAAGGTCATTGGAGTCCCATTTGGAGTCCCATTTGGAGTATCATTTTTGCTGCTTGATGTTGCTTGAATCTTCTCCATTCTTCTCCCACATTCAGAGAATTTTAGAGACATGATTGATATGATGCTTGGAGTTCGTGCTAAAGTTGATATCCATCTTGCGCGCTTTCGTTTCACAGTTTCCAGTTGTTTCCAATCTGATGAAAACTCAAGGCTGGATGATATTGCCATTGTCGTTGCAGAGGCTTGGGCATTGTGACAGCTGGAGGGCCAACTTGGGTACTGCAACCAAGTTCAGCAAACGGCTGGTTTCTCTTAGACTCTTCAATACCACAGTTTGCCAAAGGTGGTGGAGACACTTCTCATTTCAATCAGAATAATACTTAGATTTCTTCTGTATTCTTCTGTCATTTTTTGTAGCATGTGAGTTATGTTGGATGACGTTGGATGATGTTGCAAAGTAAGTTTTCGAGGATTTACGCTTCCCTGAGGTGCAGACGGCTACACCCACCTTCCAGGGCACAATCCTCTCAAATACGGCTCGCTGGAAAGTTGAGGGGCCGTGGTTTTTAAACCCTAAACTCTAAGGCAGTTGTCAGCGTTTCCAACTGATACTTCTCATTGACCAAAAAGCAAGGGTCTTGACGGGAAACAGAGACAAAATATGACAAAATGATGAACAAATGAACAGCCTTGTGCTTGCTTCCATTTGAACCTGAATCTTTGAACAGCGGAGCACTGATTTCACGGTTGGGATAGGACCAAACAAGTTTCTCTATGACAGGCTGGCCGTTTGTAAGGGTGAGAATCTGTCTGGATTTATCCTGGCAACTAGGAAACACAAGTTGTAAACAAAGGTAAACAAAAGGATCAGATGCTCAAACTATATGCGTGATTACTTGTCCCGAAGCATCCCATCATTTGGTCCCTTTCGCCATAGTGCCAACTTACTCCGATTGTCAGGACGAATGAGCTGTGACTACATGGCCGCCCAGAAATCTTTGGATTAAAGTGATGTTGCAAAACCAGAACTTCACATGAACTAGATCTTGATATATCTTGAGAGATTAGATTATTTTGAATTCAGGGAGGCCAAAGCTTATGATCGCAATTTTCTCACGGTGCCGCCGGAGTTCTGGTTTCCAGAACTGAAGCGGCGCACCGAAGCGCTGTCCTGGAGCTTGAAGATGCGAAAGATGCAACTGAACGCAAGTAATACAAATGATGCAAATACGTGTTCAATACGTGTTCTTTTCTCAGAACCCAGGTGTTGTGAAGTGCCCGGACTTCGAAAGCAGTTGCGGGCTTCACTGTTCGAGGCTTCCTGGACTTGCTTCGTTATTGGAAAGAGCGCAAATGTCTTTGCAAAAAAAATGATGAAATAATGCGCAGTAAATGCGTGATGCAGAGGGCCTTTGAAGAAAGTGTTGTTAACGTAGCTGACAAGCCTTCAGAAGCATTGAAGCATTGAAAGAAGTCTGAGCAAAGCGTTTGGGTCCAGAATTTCTTGCTGCTGGTGTCATTAGCAGGCTCAAAAGTTACATGATATACACGAGACAGGCGGTTCCACATGATAGAAGTGCTGTCGGCCGTATCAGGCGAACCAGTTGCTGTTGTTAATGCACAAGAGTTTGAAGGTCAGCCAGTGAAGGTGCTGAAGAAATGCTTGGAGGCGCAGACTGGATTACCAAGATTCCGGCAGAGATTACTTTCGGCAGGAGGTGAAGAGATAACTGGCAATAGTATCTCTTTGTCTCATGATTTGCAGCTCCTTCTCTTGGAGTATTTGCCACCAGATGCTGAGCAAGACGAAAAACTTGCTGTAGCGTGCAGCGACAACAATGCTGAGGAAGTTGAAAAGCTGTTGTGTCAACCAAGAAATCCTAATGCCAAAATGAGGTCTGATGGCAGGACAGCGTTGCACTGTGCAGCGGAAAATGGCAACTTGGACTGTGCACGGTTGCTACTAGAAGCAGGTGCAGAGAGAGGAGCAAAAGCAAAAGGCAAAGCACCTTTGCACCTTGCAGCTTCAAATGGACATCCAGAAATGGTTCGGGTCCTGCTGGAAAGCGGTGCTGAGAAAGATGCAACAGAAAGATATGGAGCCACACCCTTGCACTTGGCAGCCAACAAAGGTCGCAGTGAGGTGGTCCGTGTGCTGCTGGACAGTGGGGCTGCGAAGGACCAGGTGAAGGATGACGGTCGCACGCCTCTGCACATTGCAGCTGAATTTGGTCGCTTGGAAGTTGCGCGGCTTTTGCTTGATGCTGGTGCTGAGATAGAGAAACCCACAGCAGACGAACACGGCATGACGCCTCTACACTGGGCAGCCTACGGTGGCCACTTGAAAGTTGTTCGCTTGTTGTTGGAAGCTGGTTGTGACAAACGCAAGACCAGCAAACCATTTGACGAGACGCCTTTGCAGCTCGCCTTGAGCGTGGGCCACGGTGAAGTTGCATCCCTCCTAGCTGAGTGGAGATGAGCGCGTCGGGCACATAATCTGACGCGCTTTCTGAGGAGATTCTAGCGAAACCTGGCTGCATTGAGGTCATGCCAACCAGAAAAATGTATGCCGCCTGAAATACATACATGCATGCATGCATGCATGCATGCATACATACGTACATACATACATACATACATAGATAGAAACTTACACACACACATATACACACACATATACATACATACATACATACATACAGACAGACAGACAGACAGATAGACAGACCGACCGACCGACAGACAGACAGACAGCCAGGCAGACAGACAGACAGGCAGACAGACTGACATATGTATGTATGTATGTATGTATGTATGTATGTATGTATGTATGTATGTATGGTATGTATGGTATGTATGGTATGTATGGTATGTATGGTATGTATGGTATGTATGGTATGTATGGTATGTATGGTATGTATGGTATGTATGGTATGTATGGTATGTATGTATGTATGGTATGTATGGTATGTATGGTATGTATGGTATGTATGGTATGTATGGTATGTATGGTATGTATGGTATGTATGGTATGTATGGTATGTATGGTATGTATGGTATGTATGGTATGTAATGTATGTAATGTAATGTAATGCAATGCAATGCAATGCAATGTAATGTAATGTAATGTAATGTATGTATGTATGTTTGTATGTACATTGTAGAGCTTCGCACGGCGGTGCCATAAGGGTTATGTATAGTATTGTGATCGCTGGTGTTGTTCATGTGCTCGACGCATGAGCGCAGGGGCAGAGCACAGTATGATGTTCTTTTCATACCGCAGCTTGCAACACATCTTTTTGTCGCGTGTGTGTGCTTCTTGTTTTTTTGGACTTCTTGTTTTCTTTGTTTTTTGTTCTTCTTCTTCTTCTTGCAACACATCTTATTTTCGCATTTTTGTGGGCCCCTGAAAATCGTCACATAGGTGGTGTTTTCGCCTTGTTTGACTCTTGGAGCAAAAAAACACCGTAAATACCGATGTTTTTTGCCTCTGGTAGCAAAAGTCACAGTATTTACAAAGGTTTTTGGCTTGCGCCTAGCAAAAACACGGGTATTTACGCAGTTTTCAGCATGTCGCAAGAAGATGCAAGAAGAATTTCCAAAGGCACAAAAACACTAAATTACAGTGTTTTGGCTCTTGGCAAGCGCCAAAAAAACAGCAAACATCCACCAAAAAGTGCCCAAAATTGACCTCAAAAAAACGTCTTGCCGAAGGAAGTTTAGAAGTCAAACTTCCGACAATATGGACAGATGTAAAGCAGAGACGGGAAGAGTCAGAGAGAAGAGAAGAGCAGAAGAGAGAAGATCAGAGAAGAGAAAGAGTCAGAAGAAAGAAGCTCAGATGCGCGAAAAGGTAGGAAAGTCGCGAAACACTGCGTTCTTCCAATGATTTGTGGCTCCGGAGGGTCGAAAAGTAGGGTCGCTAAAGCGGCGGGTGCGGAGCCATCTGGCCAGATGAGAGATGAAAAAGTGCACGCCGTTGTGGCGCGAAGCACATTTCGAAGTCAAAATGTACAAAGCACACCGTTGTCGGACCACTTTTGGAAGTTGAGATGTCGAAACAGTGCACGCCGTTGTGGCACGAAGCACATTTCGAAGTCAAAATGTACAAAGCACACCGTTGTCGGACCACTTTTGGAAGTTGAGATGTCGAAACAGTGCACGCCGTTGTGGCGCGAAGCACATTTCCAAGTCAAAATGTACAAAAAACTACATGTTCGCGCCGCTTTTGGAGGTTCAGATTCAGATGCCGAAAAAGTGCACGCCGTTGTGGCGCGAAGCACATTTCGAACACGAGGGGTTCGGACCACTTTTGGACGTTCAGATGTCGAAAAAGTGCACGCCGTTGTGGCGCGAAGCACATTTCGAAGTCAAAATGTTAAAAACACCAGGGGTTCGGACCACTTTTGGACGTTCAGATGTCGTTTCGCGTAGCAGGGGCAAGGGATTGCGCACCTTCTCAAAAGTGAGCAAAACGTGAGGGTTCTGTAGCACGGCACGCGTGGGACATTTGAAGAGGATCTGCAAAGGATGCATTTTCCGTGGCAGGCGCAGTACAAGAGACATCGTCATCAGAGCTGTTAGGACGCCCGGGCGCTGATTTCCTGAGACAGGTTGCAGTTTGGAGCATCAGATCTTCAGGTTTGCCGAGATGATTTTGCGTGACAGGTGCAGCACTTCCTATGACCTGGCATCATTTTTTCGTGGCAGGCGCAGTACTTTAGACAGGTGGACTGGAAAAATCGCAAAACGCATTGGCACGAGGCCGTCAGCGCTGCACTCAACTTTCCATTTTTCCCCAAACAGTTTACTGTTAGGGGTTCTCATGTCTGTGCCTTGTCTCCCTTCATTTGCTTGGATGTCTCCCTTAATGTGTCTCCCTGAGTGGTGGTGTCCGCCTCTCCGGTCTTGTCTGTGCCTTGTCTCCCTTCATGTGTCTCCCTGAGTGGTGGTGTCCGCCTCTCCGGTCTTGTCTGTGCCTTGTGTCTTCATTTGTCTCCCTTCATGTGTCTCCCTGAGTGGCAGTGTCCGCCTCTCCGGTCTTGTCTGTGCCTTGTCTCCCTTCGTGTGTCTCCCTGAGTGGTGGTGTCCAACTCTCCGGTCTTGTCTGTGCCTTGTCTCTTCATTTGTCTCCCTTCATGTGTCTCCCTGAATGGTGGTGTCCGCCTCTCCGGTCTTGTCTGTGCCTTGTCTCCCTTCATTTGTCTCCCTTCCGTCATGTGTGTCCCTGAGTGGTGGACTGTCCCCTCCCGGTCGTTGTCTGGATTGTCTCCGTTCATGTGTCTCCCTGAGTGGTGGTGTCCGCCTCTCCGGTCTTGTCTGTGCCTTGTCTCCCTTCATTTGTCTCACTTCATGTGTCTCCCTGAGTGGTGGTGTCCGACTCTCCGGTCTTGTCTGTGCCTTGTCTCCCTTCATTTGTCTCCCTTCATGTGTCTCTCTGAGTGGTGGTGTCCGCCTCGCCGGTCTTGTCTGTGCCTTGACACCCTTCATGTGTCTCCCTGAGTGGTGGTGTCCGCCTCGCCGGTCTTGTCTCCCTTCATGTGTCTCCCGTCATGTGTCTCCCTGAGTGGTGGTGTCCGCCTCGCCGGTCTTGTCTAGTGTTGTCCTCACTCCCACCCCGACAGACGATAAAGACGAGAGAGAGGGGATAGATATCCCTTATGTGTCTCCGGGTTGGTTGGTGTCGCCTATCCGGGGATTGTATGGGAACTTTCATTAATTGTCTCTTCCAACACCAGGTATAATGGAGTGGTTGGGTCCGACTCAAGTCTTGTTATTGATGGCATTGTACTCAAATCATTTGTCTCCATTTAACCAACGGTATAAATGGTGGTGGTGTCCAGCCTATCCGGTCTTGTATCGTGGAATTCTGTCTACCATTCATGTGGTTCCCTGAGTGGCGGTACAATCCAACTGTACGCATACCAGGGTCTTGTTATGTGCGCACTTGTCTCCAATCATTTGTCTTTCCATTTTCCACCCCATAATCATTGTCTCCCTGAGTGGTGGTGTCCGCCTCTCCAGTCTTGTCTGTGCCTTGTCTCCCCCTTCATTTGTCTCCCTTCACGTGTCTCCCTGAGTGGTGGTGTCCGCCTCTCCGGTCTTGTCTGTGCCTTGTCTCCCATCATGTGTTTCCCTGAGTGGCGGTGTCCGCTCATCGGTCTTGTCTGTGACTTGTCTCCCCATATGTGTTTCCCTGAGTGGCGGTGTCCGCCTCTCCGGTCTTGTCTGTGCTTTGTCTCCCTTCATGTGTCTCCCTGAGTGGTGGTGTCCGCCTCTCCGGTCTTGTCTGTGCCTTGTCTCCCTTCACTGCCGTACAGCAATGCCACGGCCAGGGGGCCCTGGCCGGACTTAAGGACTTACGCCCGACAGCAGGCCAGGGGCCCGCATGAGTGTAAAGGATCATAAATAGATTGTAAAGAAGAAGTGAGGGTAAAGGATCACAAATATATTATAAATAATAAAGGGGCACATGGGAAAGCCCAAAAACACCGTAAATTGCGGGATGTTTGTAGGGTCGGCGTTGCTGTTGCTGTTGCTGCTGCTGCTGCTGCTGTTGTTGTTGTTGTTGTTGTTCTTGTTCTTGTTCTTGTTGTGTGCTTCACGAGGCCCCATGTCTCGTGCATTCTCATAGCAAGGTCCTGGACTGTGAGCTTTACCCCCCTGACCTACTAGCACATGTATGGACATATATGTATACAAATGTCAGAATAGTCAGAATAGATGTCGCATGAAATTTGGCAGATCAAATGTCTGAATTTGGGCCGGGTTTCATGTCAGAACATATGTCCAAATAAACGTCAGGGACATGTCAGAATACATGTCAAGAAAAACGCTTGTCAGAATTCCGAGCATATCTCAGAATCTATGTCCGAAGCAATGTTGGATTTTTTACATGTCATCATTCTCGCATGAATATTGTTTTTACGGTGGAGATCACACAAAGTAAAGTAATTTGAAATTTCCTCAGGTTGTTTTCTGTCTTATGTTGATTTGGCGGTCAGACAAGATCTCATAACGCGTAGTTCCTGTCAGCGCTCCCTCTCAATATTGCGCGCTTTGAGTCCGAGGATTTCGTCTGATGCACGGCTGCTGAAGTGCAATGAGGAACCAGCATGGCTTGGTAGCGATTCATGATTCATCGGACGGAGTGTACGCAGTGAAGGGTTGGAAAGGAAAGACAACCCCATGGATGCTTGGGCGAGACCTCGGACGAAATCCTTGTGGCGACTCTGCTACGTGCAGCTTTGGCCGGATTTGGCGATCCATCGGAGGCACCATTGCTTGCACCTCGAAATTAAAAAAGTGTTCAAGCAGCTATGTTTCCTAGTGGTGCATCCTTCCTTTAGCGCGATTTGCCCTAGGACCCTTGAAACACAAATCGGTATTGAAAGCATTTGCCGGCTATGGAGCGTTAGAGGGTTGATTGGACAGGGTACTGGTCGAGCAAAAATTTTTGACGTGACTGGTTGGTTTCTTCTCCGTCACGATGTTGTTTTTGTGGCTATCAGCCCCCGGCGGCTTAAAGGAGACTGAGTTTCGCTGACTTTGTGTAAAATGACAAGAGCAGGCCTGAGGCCACATTGATCTCGTATGTTTCTGAGCTGTCTCCGACCGTTTATTCAGATCTCATGGGCCGTCCCTTGTCTGACTCCAGGGATGAAGGGCCTTTTGCAACCAATGATCTAAGAAAGAACAGAGAAAACGACAATAAGCAATGATTCATGGGTTTTCCTTCGTGTTTGAGTGGCACGACATTGGTAGCAACAGACTTTGTTGATGACCTCTTTCAATTGCAGTGACTCAACAGCTGTACCGGTGTGTTTCGAGTCCCAAAGTTTGCCGTTCTGGTATCCCATGCCAGCATATGCAATATGCCAACATATGCAAACAGCAACGCAGCAACACGCAGAAGGCGACCCAAGTGTCGAATCGATTGCCTTGAAAACAGTTGATCTGGTATGGTTGAAATTGCCAGGCAAGACTGAGAATATCAAGAACAATGTTTTTGGACATCGTAAAGTAGTGCCTGTCGCTGTTCCCATCTCCAAGGCTCAGCTCAGTCAAAAAGTTCAACCAAATTCTAGTACAGCTGGCTGGACGCCAGCCGTGTAGCATCGCGCTGCCGCCGTCTGCCACCTGCGTTCTGCCAACATGGCAGATGAATTGGTGGAAGCTGCCCAGCATGGAAACGTGGAAAAGCTGAAGGTTTTCTTCAAGAAAGGCTCGGGCTATGGGCCAATCTTCGTCAAGCTCGCAAGATTTCACAAGTTCAAGCGCGGAAACTATCGAAACAGGCTCAGACAGATGTATCCCTTTGTTTTCAATAGTTGGTGTTCTGTGACCAGGCATGGACGCATCCACGACCCGGGTCCGGCTCCCTTGGAGGGCATGCAATGTTGAGCACTGATGTGACTTTTTGCCAGGACTCCCAACAAAGCACCCATTCTGATACCATTCGATTGAAGCTAGTTTTCTTTGCCACTGAAACATAGATGTCAAAAGCAATCAAAATTATATAGTTATAAGATGTTGTAAGTTATATATATATACATTAATTAATATATATATATATGTATTGTATATATATATATATGATATATATATATACACGTATGTATATTAGAGTTATATACATACAGAGTTATACATATATCATGTTGAGGCAGACAGAAGTTTGTCACCTGTGCGATGGATGGTACTCTTACTAAAATTTGCGCAATGATGTTGGAGCTAGTTTAGAGTGAAGTCTTCAAGTTACCAAGTCACCAGCAGCATGTTTGCATCTTGCCATCTAGGTGCAGCATGCATGCGTTGTTGCCGCTCAAGCAAAGCACGCCAGGGGCTCAGGTAGAGAGATCCCTTTGACACGTAAAATTGCATCGCTTTTGGCCCCGCATGGCTTTGTTCTACTGGAAGACTAGAAATTGAATTCCATGCTTGGCAACAAGTCACAAAAAGGGGAGGATACCCAGTTTTGTTGGCCAAGGCTCATGCAAAGCTCATGCTTTCCTGCCTTGGTTTTGTGGCTAATTACGGCTAGCACATGTCATGCTTCACCACAACTGCAATGGCAGGTTCTTTCAAACATGTTGCAAGGCGAAGCAGCTGATGAAAAAGAGACGTTGTTTGGCATCAAACTGGTTTAAACATCTTCAAAAGTTTAGCAGGTCAGAAAATCTGGGCGCCTTCAGCATAGCGTTTGAATACTCTATACTGTACGTAGCTCTTGGTTTTTGTTACGAAAGTCATCCAAAGGCTAGGCTAAAGTTGCCCCATGTGAACGAAGTGAGAAGGGGGTCTGGTGGGTAGCGGCTGACGAGAGGGCACAAAATCTCGTAAATAGGTGTCGATTAGGCCGTCAGTTTTGGTCGTTTATGTTTATGTGTGATGGTGGGGTATCGGTTCCCCTAGATGGATAGATGAATAGATGGATAGCTGGACCAATAGACTGATGGATGGATACATAGATACATAGGGACACATCGATGCATAGATACATAATGACACATATAGCTATACAAATAGATAAGTGGACAGATAGATAGAAAGACAGACAGATAGATAGATAGATAGATACTGTAGATAGATGGATACTGTAGATAGATACTGTAGATAGATAGATAGATAGATAGATAAATAGATAGATAGATAGGTAGATAGATAGATTAGGTTAGATTAGATTAGATTAGATTAGATAGATTAGATTAGATAGATAGATAGAGATAGATAGATAGATAGAGATAGATAGATAGATAGAGATAGATAGATAGATAGAGATAGATAGATAGATAGATAGAGATAGATAGATAGATAGATAGAGACAGATAGATAGAGACAGATAGATAGAGACAGATAGATAGAGACAGATAGATAGAGATAGATAGATAGATAGATAGACAGACAGATAGATAGATACTGTAGTTACTGTAGATACTGTAGTTACTGTAGATACTGCAGATACTGTAGATACTGCAGATATTGCAGATACTGTAGATACTGTAGATGCTGTAGATGCTGTAGATGCTGTAGATGCTGTAGATACTGTAGATACTGTAGATGCTGTAGATACTGTAGATACTGTAGATACAGCAGATACTGCAGATACTGTAGATAGATAGAAAGATACTGTAGATAGATAGATAGATAGATAAATAGATAGATAGATAGATAGGTAGGTAGATAAATAGATAGATTAGATAAATTAGATAGATTAGATAGGTTAGATAGATTAGATAGATTAGATAGATTAGATAGATTAGATAGATTAGGTAGATTAGATAGATTAGTTAGATTAGTTAGATTAGATAGATCAGATAGATTAGATAGATTAGATAGATTAGGTAGGTTAGATAGGTTAGATAGGTTAGATAGGTTAGAGAGATTAGATAGATTAGAGAGATTAGATGGATTTGATAGATTCGATAGTTTAGATAGGTTCGATAGATTAGATAGGTTTATAGATTAGGGAGAATTAGATGGATTAGATAGATTAGATGGATTAGGGAGATTAGATAGGTTAGATAGATTGGATAGATTAGATGGATTAGAGAGATTAGATAGATTAGAGAGATTAGAGAGGTTAGATGGGTTAGATAGATTAGATAGATTAGATAGATTAGATAGATTAGATAGATTAGATAGATTAGATGAATTAGATAGATTAGATAGATTAGATAGATTAGAGAGATTAGATGATAGATAGATAGATAGATAGATAGATAGATAGGTAGATAGGTAGATAGGTAGATAGGTAGATAGGTAGATAGGTAGATAGGTAGATAGGTAGATAGGTAGATAGATCGATCGATCGATCGATAGATCGATAGATCGATAGATCGATAGATGAATAGATGAATAGATGAATAGATGAATAGATGGATAGATGGATAGATGGATAGATGGATAGATGGATAGATGGATAGATGGATAGATGGATAGATGGATAGATAGATAGATAGATTAGAGAGATTAGAGAGGTTAGATGGGTTAGATAGATTGGATAGATTAGATAGATTAGGTAGATTAGATAGATTAGTTAGATTAGATAGATTAGATAGATTGGATAGATTAGTTAGATTAGATAGATTAGATAGATTGGATGGATTAGATTCGATAGATTAGAGAGATTAGATGGATTAGATAGATTAGATAGATTAGATAGATTAGAGAGATTAGATAGATTAGCTAGCTAGGTAGCTAGGTAGGTGGGTACTTTCGGGGTCCGGGGCACAAAGAAAAAATACTTTTTCAAAAAAACTGCTCCCAGGAAATCCAAGTACTGGAGTTTCCGCGGCAGACAAACAGATAGATATAGACAATGAGGCAAAGTGGCAGATAGACAGATGACAAATTGATACACTGGGAAACGAAAAGATAAATGGACAAGATACACGGATAGACAAATAGCTAGCCAGACAAGAAAGAAAGAAAGAAAAAGATAGACAGATAGATGGATAGATGGATAGATGATCCCCTCAAGTACTGAGGGTCTGAAAGTAAAAAAGACCCTAGCCACAGGATGATTTTGTGTATTCCTGTCCTGTGTTGCCCATGTTAACACGGTTTATGTTCCCGAAAAAGATGCCTAAAATGTCTAAAAATTCGTTCCCGAAATGGAAGCCTAAAATATCTAAAAATTGATTCCTGAAATGGAGAATGGGTTCCGGAGTAATCCGAAATACAAATATTTTTAAAAAAAAAAAAACTGTTCCATGAAATCCAAGTGCTGGAGTCTCCGCGGCAGGCAAGCAGACAGATAGACAGATGAACAGATCGACAGGGAGACAAAAAGATAAAGGGACAAGACACGGATAGACAGATATGCTGCAGACGCTGATGATATTATGATGTCATCCCCGTATGGCCCAGCTCCGAGGAGGAGGCGGTGAAGGTTTTTCTGGAAGGTGGTGTGCCACTGACCTGCCACCTGCTGAGTTTCCCGAGGGTTGAGGGTTGAGAATGCTGACGACAGTTGAGACGAATGCTGAGATGTTTCTCGTGCGGTCTTGTAAAATTTTTGTATATACATTCGTACAGATTTACGGGCCTCACACTTTATATGTTGATCGAAGTTTCTCAACGCGGTGAAATGGTTTTGAACCCACGGTTTCAATTCTCACTTTGGGTTTCTCAAATGCCATGAGAATATATTTAGGTGTTCCAAACAGCCTGTTCCAAACAGCCTGGTATGTAAACAAGGGGCAAGCGGAACGTAGGCGAATGTTGTAAGTCTTGAAGAGTTGTGGTTTCCCCATGCTTCACACCATATTCACCCCTTTAGTGCCGAGGTTCTGATCGAGAAGGAAGGCGGCTCATCCACACTTGCGCCAGTCGCTGGGCCCAATAAAGTTTGGTTCAAGGGGAAAAGGTTCCTGGAGTATTTCACAAAAAAGAACGGAGATAGTGTTGGATGTAGTTGGGTAGTAAGTGATAGTAATTGCAATAGGATCAATAAGTACTCTCTTCTGTTAAGCGCCACTGTTGCAATCCTCCCCAAGCGTCAATGATTTTGTATTGACTCGTGCGACTTCCGATCTAGCCTTTTGACAGCCGAACCTCATGATAATTGCACTGCTAGAACGAATTCTCGCATCAAGTCCGAGTGTCGCAGTTCCAGTAAAAACAAGTGTAAGACCATGAATAGGTCTTCATTCTGTGGAATTGCGACAATTCAGACGGAGCAGCGGGAAGCCAGTGGAAATAGTGGAACTAAAATGTTCCTTGCGGTATGCCAAAGAGATTCTTGGTTTCTGTCTTCCCGTTGGCGTATCAAGCAATCCAGACCGTGAGCCTCCTTTGAAGCCTTGTAGAAACCAAACAACAGACATCCACCGTAGTGTCAAAACTGTTGGTGATATGGAGGATTGTCAAGTTTTGTCAAACACCGGTCCTGGCGTGTCTAGCAGCTTCTGGGAGAGAGAGGGTTGGCTTGGTGCTGCGCAGCACAACTTAGGAAATGACCTTCCCAAAACGATCAAGCTCATGGTGTCCATGAAAGCGGATGTCACGAAGCCAGACAGTTCCTTGGCGTTTCCGTTTTATTGTCAAAATTCGTTAAATGAAGGTGGGGCACCAAGGATGGTACTTTGAAAATGCACGCATGGCCTGTATTGCCTGCATTGCCATCTTTTGGTCGCAGTCTGTGAGACACTAGGCACGGATAGGCACAGTTTTCCCAGCACTTTGGAGGCGATGGTGCGCTTCCGATATCTTTGGCCATCAAGAACAAGTTCCACGCCGCCGTCAAGGACAGTCTCTGGTCACTCTGGTCCACTTGACAGAGTAAGACTCAAAGCGTGAAATTGAGTCTTTGCGTTTAGAGTTTAGATCAAAGATGCTCGAATTGACACTGTTTGACGGATATTGACAGATATTATCATTACCTATTTCATCTTATTGAGCCAAAGTGCCGGTCTCTTTCCCTCATGTGAATGGAAGCTTGGATCAAGCTTGATCAACTCGCCGCCTTTGGTAAGTTCCGCTAGCCGCGGGACTCTGGGATTCTCGGGAACTCTTGCACTTGCAAAGCGCATGCGGTTTAAGTTGGTTTAAGTATGCTTTGCGTGTCTAGGTAGCTTTGTGCAGCTGTTGAGCTCCGGGCTGCAAATTGCGAAAGGATGTTGGTGTGTAAAGGGTCTGTTTGGCAAGCTCCAGATGAGCAACCCGCTGCGTGCAAACGGTACTTGGTGAATGAAAGCTGTTGGTGGAAGAGCGGCTTGCCTAAAACGGCCTCCTGCATTTTCTTGCTTCTTGTGTAGGTGTAAGAAGTGCTTACAAGGTTGCAGCCATCAAGTACTGAGAAGTGGGGAGGGCGCCAGAACCCTGAGACCGTTTGAGGCTTGCAACGGTACTTTGTTGTTTCGTCCTTTGACAATCTTTGACAAAACGGATGGTTCATATGTTTGATTTTGCATGGATTTTCACCGATTTGACCGATGTACTCGTAGCTCCAGGAACTCTTGATGGGTGGAGCAACGGTTCCTGCCAATGCTGAAATGCCCGGCTTGGCCGCCATCGTCATGGAGGTGGCTGTGCACATAGGGAAGGAGCGATGCACTAATTTCGGAGATGCATTGCTGCACTCTGCACGGGTTTGTTCAGTAGGTCAGTCATCTGTGCTTGAACCATTTCGAACCGCTCATTTCATTGCTTCTCTAAGGGTTTAGGCAACGAACTTACCTGATGCCTGTACGCTACCACGCCTACCAGGTGCAACTGGAGCAGTGCGGGAACGAGATCCGTCCGCTGGCGGGTTGCGAGGTGTGAGAGCAGCGGTGATGGCATAGTTTCTGGATACTTCGGGGGGCTTGAAAGCAGGGATGGTGTTCATAGCAGGTAGTGTTGATGCTTTCAACTTTAGATTCATTCGATTGGATGGCGATGTGCTTTCGGTTTCGCATGAGAAGTAGTTCGAAAAGCCCGAGCCAGGTGGATCCTCAGGATATTTTGGAAGCAGAGCGGTCCGTGCTGGAGGGTATGCAGGACACCAAGTGACACCAAGTGATGTTGGTGTAAATAAGGTCTCAAGCTGTGCAAGGATGGGGCTGAAAGCAGAATTCACAGATGAAAGAAAAACCTGGGTGTGTATGAAAGCGAGGGTTACCACTGAAATTACAGTTTTAGTGAAAATATATTGTGTGAAATATGATGATGAAAGATTCGCGGTTATCCTAGTTTCAATTACCCGCAGTACCGCGCAAGGCGGTGGCGAAAGTTTCAAAAATAGGAAACCTATAGGAGAGCTTGGTTGTTGTGAATCACGGATGGCAGAGCGAATCCGCTGATGGACCGAAAGGTGGTTGGAGTTGTGTTTTTTGGAGTGGTTGCAGTGGTTGCAGTGGTCACCTGGTCGGTCACCTCACCCACAACTGCTGGATGTAGTGTGGTGTAGTGTAGCTGTGGTTGTAATGTACTGTAGTGGAGTTGTAGCTGCGGTGTAGTGTAATTAGTGTAGTTGCAGTTTCATTTGTAGTAGTGTAATGAGCGTAGTGTAACGTGATGTAGGGTCGTGTAGTGTAGTCTAGTGTCGTGTAGTGCAAAATAGCCTAGTTGTAGCTGTAGCTGTAGTTGTAGTTAATGTAGCATAGTGTGGTGTGGTGTGGTGTTGTGTAGTGCGGTGTAGTGTTTTGTACTGTAGTGTAGTTGTGGTTGTAGTTGTAGCGTAGTGCAGTTGTAGTTGCAGTTGCCGTTGCAGTTGTAGTTGTAGTTAGCGTAGCGTAATGTAAATGAATGTAATGTAGTGAAGTGTAGTGGAGTGTAATTAAGTAGTGTAGTGTAATATAGCATAGAATATTTGTATTTGTAGCTGTAGCAGTAGTGTAGTGTAGTTGTTGTTGTAGTTCCAGTTGTAGTTGTAGTTGTTTTTTCCCATCTATCTATCTATCGATCTATCTGTCTATCTCTCTCTCTCTATCTCTCTCTATCTCTCTCTCTATCGATCTATCTATCTATCTATCGATCGATCGATCGATCGATCTATCTCTCTCTCTATCTATCTATCTATCTATCTTTCTTTCTTTCTTTCTTTCTTTCTTTCTATCTATCCATCCATCCATCCATCCATCCATCCATCTATCTGTCGAGAATTCGTCAACTCTTGAATTTGATAACATCAAAAACGAATCAATTCTGCAAGGCTTCCTCTATTTTTAAAGTTAGCAACATCAAAAACAAAACCATTCTGCAAGACTTCCTTCAATAATGGAAAGCTGGGTGCAGAGCTGACGGCCTGGTACCAATGCGTTTTGCGTTTTTTCCAGCCCATGTCTCTAAAGTATTGCGCCTGCCACGAAAAAGTGAAGCCGGTTCATACGAAGTGCTGCACCTGTCACGCAAAATCATCTTAGCAAACCTGAAGATCTCATGCTCCAAAATGCAGCCCGGCCCCTGTCAGGAAATCTCCGCCCTGATCTCCTAACTTATCTAACTCATGTGTCTCTTGTACTGCGCCTGCCACGCGAGATGCATCTTGCCAGATCTTCTTCAAATGTCCCACGCCTGCCATCGTTTTTGAAACTGCTACAAAACCACCGCGTTTTGCTCACTTTTGACAAGGTGCGCCTGCCACGCAAAACGACATCTGAACGTCCAAAAGTTCTCCGTACCCCACAGTTTTTTACACTTTTGACTTCGAAATGTGCTGCGCGCTACAACGGTGCGCATTTTTTCGACATCGCAACTTCTAAAAGTGCCCCCAAGCTGAGGTGTTTCACGCATTTTCACTTGGAGATGCGCTTCGCGCCACAACGGCGTGCACTTTTTCGACATCTCAACTTCCAAAAGTGCTCCGAACGTGAGGTGCATTTAGCTTTTTCACTTGCAAATGCGCTTCGCGCCACAACGGCGTGCACTTTTTCATGGAGGGCTATTTATTTTTGGATTTTTTTCGCGGCAGGTTTTGGATTTTTTTGGGGGTTCCTGGTTCTCTGCTTTTCTGCTTCTCTGCTTTTCTGCTTCTCTGCTTTTCTGCTTCTCTGCTTTTTGCTTTCCCTGCTTCTCTGCTTTTCCTGCGTTCCTGCTTTTCTGCTTCTTGCTTTTCCTGCTTCTTTGCTTTTCTGCTTCTCTGTTTTCCCTGCCTCTCTGCTTTTGTACTTCTGTGCCTTTCTACTTCTACTATTCTACTTTTTCTTTTCTTCAGTCATGTGTTTTTGCTGCTCTACTTCCTGCTCCTTTGCTTCTTTGCTTCCTGTCTTTACTGCCTCTTTGTTTTTCATTTTCTTTTGCTTTATTCTGTTCTGTTTGTATCCTGAATGAAACCCTAGAGAGACTCTAGGTGAAACCCACAGACACCCTACATTAAAACCTAAATTACTTTCCTTCGTGTGATCCCCACCATGACATTTATACATTTTGTTACTGGCAAATCTTCTGGCATTCTATTTGACATACCTTCTGGCATTCTATCTGGCATATCTTCTCACATTCTATCTGACATTCTATCTGACATTCTATCTGGCATATCTTCTGGCATTCTATCTGGCTTTTGAGGTCCAGCGGTGCGCACTGAACTCGGAAGGCCCCAGGTTGAGGTCCAGCGGTGCGCACTGAGCTCGGCAGGTCCCAGGTTGAGGTCCAGCGGTGCACACTGAGCTAGGAAGGTCCCGAGTCCCAGGTTGAGGTCCAGCGGTGCGCACTGAGCTGGGAAGGTCCCAGGTTGAGGTCCAGCAGTGCGCACTGAGCTCCGAAGTTGGCGAAGAGCTTGGCCAAGAGTTGGCAAGGCAACAGTAGACGTGGAAGTGGAGGCAGAGGTGGTAGAAGAGGAGGAGGACGCGGAGGAGGAGAAGGAGGAGGAAGGAGGAGGAGGAAGAGGAGAAGAACAACTCTGATAAAATCTAACAACCCTCACCTGGCAGGTGGGGAATGAACCCTAAAGAAACCATAAATGAAACCCTAAAGAAACTTTAAATGACACCCTACATGACATCCCAAAGAAACCCTGAACAACACTCTGAAAATATTAAAAGAACCTTAACTGACACCTTGCTGAAACCCTAAAGAAAACCTACATGAAACCCTAAATTGAAACCGAAACGAAACCCTGAATCAAACCCTAAAGAAACCCTGAAGAAACCCTAAATGGCACCTTAAATGAAACCCTAAAGGAACCCTAAAGGAACCCACTTGAACGTTTAGAAACCGTGAAAAAAATCTTGATAAGAAACCCTGGAATGAAACCCTAAATTGAAACCCTAAATTGAAACGAATTGAAACCCTAAAGAAACCTTTAATGAAACCCTAAAGAAACCCTAAATGAAACCCTAAAGAAACCTTTGCTGAGAGCCTAAATGAAACCCAAACTGAAACCCTAAATGAAACCCTACTTGAAACCCTAAGCGAAAACCTTAAACGAAACCCTAAAGAAACCCTAAATGACACCCTAAATGAAACCCCAAAGGAACCCTAAAGGAACCCACTTGAACGTTTAGAAACCGTGAAAAGAAATGCTGATAAGAAACACTGGAATAAAACCCTAAAGAAAGCTTAAACGAACTCCTGAATGAAATCCTAAATTGAAACCCTAAATTGAAACCTTAAATGAAACCCTAAAGAAACTCTAAATGAATCCCTAAAGAAACCTTAAATGAGACCCTAAATGAAACCCAAACTGAAACCCTAAAGAAACACTAAATGAAACCCTAAGGAAAACTCTAAACGAAACCCTAAATGACACCCTAAATGAATTCTAAATGAAACCCTAAAGAAACCTTAAATGAGACCCTAAATGAAACCCAAACTGAAACCCTAAAGAAACCCTAAATGAAACCTTAAGCAAAACCCTAAACGAAACCCTAAAGGAACCCTAAATGACACCCGAAATGAAACCGTAAATGAAGCCCTAAAGGAACCCTAAAGGAACCCACTTGAACGTTTAGAAACCGTGAAAAAAAATCCTGATAAGAAACCCTGGAATGAAACCCTAAATTGAAACCTTAAATGAAACCCTAAAGAAACTCTAAATGAATCCCTAAATGACACCCTAAATGAAACCCTAGAGAAGCCCTAAAGAAACTTTACATGAAACCCTAAAGAAAACTTAAATATAAATGAGACCCTGAATGAAACCCAAACTGAAACCCCAAATAAACCCTACATGAAACCCTAAAGAAGCCCTAAAGAAACCCATTTGAACGTTTAGAACTCCTGATATGAAACCCTGATAAGAGACCCTACATGAAACCGGAAAAAACCCTAAGTGAAACTCTAAAGAAACCTGAACCCCAAAGAAACCCTAAAGAAACCCTAAATGAAACCCTCAATGAAACCCCAAATGAAACCCCAAGTGAAGCCCTAAATAAAACCCTTAATGAAACCTTACATGAAACCTTAAATGACACCCTAAATGAAAGCTTAAAGAACCCTCAAGAGACCCACGTGAACGTTTGAAGCACCAAAATGCAGCAAATACCATGCAAATGAGAGGTTGAAATGCCAAAATATGACAAATACCATGCAAAATGGAAGGCGTACATGGCCAAATGTATCAAATACCATGCAAAATGCAAAGTGACCATCCCAAAATGCAGCAAATACCATGCAAAACGACAGGTTCTAGTTCCAAACTGTTGCAAATACAAGGCAAATGGTACCGGGAAAGAAAGCCAAAAAAAAATCCAAAACCTGAGGCAAAAACAAAAAAACAAAAACTTTTCGACCCTCCGGACACAAATCATTGGAAAAACACAGTGTTTCGCGGCTTTCCTACCTTTTCGCGCACCTGGATCTTCTTTCTTCTCACTTTTTCTCTTTTTGATATTCTTTTTTCTTCTCTTGTCTTCTCTGGCTCTTCCCATCTCCGCTTTTCATGTGTCCATACTGTCGGAGGTTTGACTTCTAAACTTGCTTCGACTCTACAAATATAGTAGTTTGATTTGTGTGTTCCTTTCATTGTGCGCTTTCAGTGGCGGTTGCCAGGAGCATAAACGTCTTTTGAAGCTCCAGGAGGAACAAAGAGTACAGAGATGTGCACCAGCAATCAGCGCTTGACCTCATGGAACAGTATAGAACAGTGAAGGTGTTGGTAGAACCTTTCATGAATGAAAGTCTACCACTGTAATTACCATGATCTCTACTGTCAAGGAAGGCTTGAAGGTTGCTAATGTTGCTGATGCCCAACATTCGGCAGAATTACCAATGAAGAAGTGGAACGTGTCGCCATTGGACTTCAGGACAGTCGGGCTGCGAAGAGCCTGATTGAGTTGGAGAGTCACATCAAAGAAGAGGAAGAGACGTTGGAAGAGATACAGAAGAATTCAGCCGCCCATCTGATTTCGATTGATTTCGCACTGGGGAAGTGCAGGGTTGTCCCATTGCAGACGAAGAAAGTTTGACGATAGAAGAAAGTTGGTGATGGTGGTGAAATTGTGCCCCATGCCCGAATTGGTCAAAATATGCGATTGGCACGCATGAAAGGGTCAGATTTGGTTGGGTAATGAATTAATTTTCCATAGGCAGAGTTGAATGTTGCCTGAAATATCAAAGATCACAGATGATTACAGCAAGTGGAATGGAAGAGATGGGATACCAAGCATTTGTGGTTTCTGAGGCCGGGCTCATTGATGAGTTGCTCCTTGGATCGCATGAACTAATGTTTCAGTTGATGGATGTTAACCAATGATCTTCCACCCGCCATGCATGGATGATCATGGATGCTGTCGGTCGGCTTAACTTCCCGGTTGAAGCAGAGGTTCGGTACGCTGTCACTTGAAACCATGCAAAGGTGCCTCCAACAGGCTTAGGACGCTGCAAACTGCTTACGATTTGCCCCTTGCATCCCCTTGCCTAGCTCCGTGTTTTAGCCAAGGAGTCAACGAAAGATTGATGTTCGAAATGCGTGCTGCTGGCAAGTCGTCGCCTTGCTCGTCAAATTCGCACCATGTCCCTGACACCTTGCTTTGCCCACTTTGTCCCCACTTCTTTGGGTTGCCGGCTTCAGAATCTTCAGAACTTTACAACATCTGCAGTTGAAAGCGTAGTCTTGGAGCCCAAAATCAGAACATGACACCTAGGGGTTTTGAGCATCTTCGAGCAATTTGTAAGGGGCCAAGGTTAAAGGTCGATTTTTTTTTCAAACAGAGCATGCATTTTGGCCACCAGTGCTTGCCAGGGAGACGGAATTGAGTAAGCTGCGGAAAGAGCTGTCGTCTGCCAGGGCACCTAAATGCGGTGGACCATGGTGGACCATGGTGGACTCTGGGACTCTGGATCTGGATATGACAGGCAAACAGGCATTGACATCATTGACAGGCAAGTTGTTTGATGGCAGGCTCGAGAGACCTCAATCGTTTCAAATCGTCGCCTCTGCGGAGCGCTCAGGTTCTTGAGACCTTCAATGAGACCAAGGAGGATGATGAGAAGGTTACCAAATTGATCCAAATTCTGTGAATTTTGAAGATGAAGATCAATTTAACATAACTTAATATTGGATAATTGGATAGCAAACTGTTGAATCATGTGAATATTCGAAGGTTTTGAAGATGTTGGGGGTCTTCCAGGATATGTTTGGAGCGTTAATCCTTCCAAATCATCTTGGTACACGTTTTGCTGAAAGATGTCCAAAGGGTCATGAAGCTGTAGAAGGTTATACTAGTAGCTAGCCATACGTGGATTTGCACATATTTGCACGACAGTTGAAAGTGGAGCTTGAAGAAAACAGCCGCCAACTGAAAGAGGCAGGGGGCGGATCCATGATCGACCTGAGAGATGCCGATGTCGCCGATGCCCAATTTCCTTTCGCTTGATCCCCTTCTCTCAGACTCTCAGTATACTGAGACTGCAAATCTAGAGTCTTTAAGTCTTTAAGTGCATAAACGACTTTACATTGACAAATTGGTATTGGTTCAGGACTTTATTTCCACTCTGGACTACAGCCTGATAGATCTGATTTCTGATGAATTTTTGCTGATCTCTGTTGCTCAAAAGTTGTCGCGTTTTGACCACCGCAGTGTTGAACTGTCACGCAGTTTTTTGCTCTCCTCATAAGCCCCATGTTCTCGCCCACTAGTGGGTTCAAGTCAACAGTACAAAGGTCTACAAAGCTCAATGCCACTGAAGCCTGCAAAGCATACTTTCATGTGATTCACAGAATGTCAAAACCACCTGAACTCCAACCACTGGAAGCACTGGAAGCATTGATGACAGCACAAGTGCTGCGTTTCTGGGCTTAGTGCTGCTGTTCGCATGGCGGATATCACTCTCCTAGCTGAAGCCGCGAGCTGTTTGAGTGATGCAGTGCAAGCTCCTGCGGTAGATTTAGAGGAGCACAATGAAATCACACGAAATCACATGAAATCTAGTTTGTTTATCTTTGTTTGCAAGCTGTGGATCAAGCTCTGGGTCAAGCTCTGGAGGGGATCAGTGGATGCATACACTGCGCATACTGGATGCATGGCAATCAGATGAATTCCTGTCCTATGTTGTCCTGGATATGTTCTCAAGTTGTCAAAATGCAGGATTCTTTGGACAAACTCAAGAAAGCTTTGGTCTTGATCAATCGGGCCGATGAAGTCTCTGGGCCAACGCAGCCCAGAAGATTCTCGGCCATAAGGTTCCATGCTGTCGGGGTCTAGAGTTGTCTGGAAACAGAACGAAAGCAACAAACACACAGGGCTTGTTGCAACGCATGATGTTTTTGAGAAACACTTGTTTGAATACAAAGACCAGACATGACAGACATGTTAAAATATGTTAGAAACATTCCCTTCACTTATGATGATTTTTAAGCATTTGTGAGTCGTCAGCAGCTCTTTGCGCTGGCTGCATGCGCAAACGAGGCTTGGAATCCATGCTGCTTCGTGGTTTCCAGTCTTTAGCATCTTATGTTCTCCAAGATGGAGAAGAAGCCAATGACCTCAAGAGGGCAGAAGCACACTTCAATGCTGCATTGAAGCTTGGACGCGTGTGCATTTGGTTTTGGCCCAACCTTTGCACACTAAGTATTACAATGTATTACATAGTATTACACATTTGCTCATCTTTGGAATTCCCAAATGTCGTTTCAATGCTCTCTTGAAACCTCCCGGCACCCAGGAAGGATAGCTCATCTTCCCCCCGTGCACGGTTTGGCAAAGCAGTCCTCAGCGCACACCGGGGCAACTGGCAAACAGCCTTAAAATCCTTTCGTGAGGCTGGATATGCTGGATATGCTGGATTCAGTTCATTGATTCAACATGATTCCACTGAATCCTCTGAGGACGCAGCTGGAGACGGATAGATTTTCACATGCCTCCACCATGCAGTAATTAGGTGACGTAAATTCACCGTGTGATAAATGAATCAAATCTAGAAAGAAACCAAGTTTCTTTAGCCGCTCAAAGCAGGAACTGTTTTTCTCCGTTTTTTTCCAAGGGATCTTGAAAATGTCGCGTCGAGGTGTTGATGCGCGCCGCCCCACATAAGCCCACTGACGGAGTGCGCATGGCCATTCATATTTAAGGGCTGCCGCCCCTGCCGCCGACCCCGGAAGAATGCAAACCAAATTGGCCTAAAAACTCTTCGGTGCTTCGCACCTTGAGGCTTTCGACCTTTTTCCTATGTTTATTGTTGTGAAATATATTTGATAGGTTTGAATTTTCATTTGTAAATGGGTTTTTCATTTGGGTGCATGTTAATATTATGATCCTATGGTTTTATGGGTTCATGGATCTAAGTAACTGTATAATAGTTAGATATACATATATATATATTATATACACGATATTTTTGGCCCTATTATTATACAGCTAGTGTTGCGCCGCACAGGTGCATGGTTGCGCCGCACAGGTGCATGATATTTTATCAAAGTATAGGGGGCCCTGTTTTTTTTTTAATCCCCCACCTTGTTTTTTTGACCCCCCCCCGTGTTTTTTTGACCCCTCATGAATGAAATCCTAAATGAAACTCTAAAGAAACTTTCAAGAAACCCACATGAATGTTTGAAAACCTTGACAAAATTTTCTGATAAGAAATCCTACACAAAACCCTAAATTAAACCCTAAATGAAACCTGAAAGAATCCCTAAATCAAACCCTACATGAAACCCGACAGAAACCCAAAAGAAACCCGACATAAAACCCTTAAGAGATGTAAATCTCCAGAGAATCCCTACATGAAACCCTAATTCTTTTGTTTTATTCTCTCTTGTTTGTATCCGAAATGAAATTTTAAAGACCCTAGGTGAAACCCAAAGAAACCCTAAAGAATTGCTGCTAAGAAACCCGTACATAAAGAAATCATAAATTGGTTAAAGAAACCATAAATGAAAGCCGAACGAAACTTTGAATGAAACCGTAAATGGCATCCTAAAGAGAGCCTAGGATCGGCAATGAATCAAACCAAATTGGCAGAAATATGCTTCGTTGCTTCGCACCTTTAGGCGTTCGACCCTTTTCTTATGAATATGATTCAGGTATCCTGAATTCAGGTATCCTATGCAATGAGCATTGTTGGTGTCCAAAAAAGATATGGGAAAATACGATGGCTCGACATGCTTGGACATCGTATTTTCTCAGATCATTTTTGGTTTCTACTTATTATTGCAGAATTCCTTTCTTATCAGTCGTTTAGGTGTCCAAGTGTCCAAGTTTGTCCAAAGTCTTGTCCAGATACTGCTTCCGCTTTGTTGCATGAGGCCCGGAAAATACGGGTGAAACAAGTAGTTTGGCCCTATGATTATACAGATAGTGTTTGCGCCGCACAGGTGCATGGTTGCGCCGCACAGGTGCAATGTAATGCAATGAAATGTCATGCAATGCAATGCAATGCAGTGAAATGTAATGCAATGCAATGTAATGTAATGCAATGTAATGCCATGCAATGCAATGCAATGTAATGGAATGCAATGCAATGCAATGTAATGCAATGCAATGCGATGCAATGTAAGGCAATCTAATGCAATGCGATGCAATGCAATGCAATGCAGTGAAATGTAATGCAATGCAATGCAATGCAATGTAATGCAATGCAATGTACTGCAATGCAATGTAATGTAGTGCAATGTAATGCAATGCAATGTAATGGAATGCAATGCAATGCAATGTAATGCAACGCAATGCGATGCAATGTAAGGCAATCTAATGCAATGCAATGCGATGCAATGCAATGCAATGCAGTGAAATGTAATGCAATGCAATGTAATGCAATGCAATGTAATGCAATGCGATGCAATGCAATGCGATGCAATGTAAGGCAATCTAATGCAATGCGATGCAATGCAATGCAATGCAGTGAAATGTAATGCAATGCAATGCAATGTAATGCAATGCAATGTACTGCAATGCAATGCAATGTAATGTAGTGCAATGTAATGCAATGCAATGTAATGGAATGCAATGCAATGCAATGCGATGCAATGCGATGCAATGTAAGGCAATCAAATGCAATGCGATGCAATGTAATGCAATGCAATGAAATGCAATGTAATGCAATGCAATGCGATGCAATGCAATGTACTGTAATGCAATGCAATGCAATGCAATGTAATGTAATGTAATGCAATGTAATGCAATGCAATGCAATGCAATGTAATGCAATGTAATGCAATGAAATGCAATGCAATGTAATGCAATGCGATGCAATGTAAGGCAATCTAATGCAATGCGATGCGATGCAATGCAATGCAATGTACTGCAATGCAATGTAATGCAATGCAAAGTAATGTAATGCAATGTAATGCAATGAAATGCAATGCAATGCAATGCAATGTACTGCAATGCAATGCAATGTAATGTAATGCAATGTAATGCAATGCAATGCAATGCAATGTAATGCAATGAAATGCAATGCAATGTAATGCGATGCAATGCAATGCAATGTACTGCAATGCAATGTAATGCGATGCAATGCAATGCAAAGTACTGCAATGCAATGCAATGCAATGCAAAGTAATGTAATGCAATGTAATGCAATGAAATGCAATGCAATGCAATGCGATGCAATGTAAGGCAATGTAGTGCAATGCAATGCAATGCGATGCAATGTAATGCAATGTAATGCCATCCGGCGGCTCAGTGCTGGACAAGTTCCACAAGGACCGGACAGGGATGAGTAGTCTCCTTTTCATGTGCAGCCACAGCGTATCCCGATCACCGTGTGACAGTTTACAAAATTTGAGTTTTCGAGAGTTGCAACGTTCCGCTTCGAGATCATGTTTATTTCACAGGAATTATAACACTTGAAACAACGCTGCAACTTCTGCCAATAGATGTAGACGCGGGATCGCGCACTTTTTCTGGGCATGCAACATGGGTACACGCTTAAGACACACATTTTCCACATCAACTATTCACTTAGCTTGGACTTCGTGTATTTGCAATTTGACGTGGACAAATTATGCTACTCAATGATGCTCTATATTATAGCCACTAAAACATGAAAACGGGCACAGACAAGAGGGAACATTCTTGTAAAGCTTCGTCCGTGAGAGTCTCATGACTGCGGAAAGCGAGAATGGTCTCGAAACCTCTTCACTATGTCTCTTTGGCAGCTTCTTGTCTGAGAATTTAGGGGAAACACCTTTCAATCCGCTCGTTTATCGTCATTTTCACGATTGACATGGCTATTGGGGGATACCCCAGAGGCCCAGATCCTTAAATCAGTGGCCCTCCTTTCGCACGGGCAGAAACTGAGATGTTTCAGACCTTTCCAGTCATTCTTGGGTGAGATCTGAAATGTTTGGTGATTATATACAAACCAAACATTTTTCTCACCATCTTATAAACAATAATAAGAACATATATCCACTGGGATTGATGGAGCCACAGCCGGGATCAGGTTCTAAGGGCGACAACAGCCGAATCCTTGGAGTTGTTGTTCTCTCGCCCTGGAGTGTCTGCCACCTACAGCTCCTTGGAATGGCAGCGATGGTACCAGGAATGGGTTACGATTGAGGTGCGAATGGACACCAACTTGGTATCTTTTGATCATTTTGGATGGTGCCTACCATCAACTATTTTAGGGATAATTTTGACGATACTCAGATACTCAGTTACTCAGTGTCCTTTCTCGCGAATCAGACCAGCTTGGCCCCCATTTCATCCGGCAATAATGATTGTTTGTTTGGATTTCTGGGCCAATAAATATCAAACATAGGAAGGAATCATCGCTTGTATATAAATTTGTCAGATCATAAATATATTGGGGATCAGTATGAATATATTATACATGATTATACAATGTTTGTAACATTTGATTTTTATAGATTCACATTCTGGGGATCACTGTCTCTATAAATGTTGCCAACTTCCCTTCACCAATCAGATCCTGATTTTAGGACGTAGCCACCGTAGCCACTGTCATGGAACTTAAGGTCGGTGGATATGTCCTGAACGACGCTGGGGTGATGCTTTCCGGATACGACGGCAAACGAGAAGCCTATGACTTAGCTCCTCTGGTGGGTGTCCGTTTCGAGGAGAGGGCTAGGGCTATTGGCGATATAATCAACTATAAATGGCCATTTTCAATAGCTATGTTGAATTGCCAGAGGGTATATATATATATCCATTATATATATATGTATCCATTATAGTTGATTTACCTATCAAAAATGGTGATTTTCCATGGTTATGTTAATTTACCAGAGGGTATCTGATCCATTCTTTTCCCTTGCCCCAGGACACTGCAGGTGGCTTCCTGGAGTTTGAGTTGCTGGGGCGACTTCTGGAACAGGCAAGTTTTTACCGGGGATGGGCCTCTGGTAACATGGCTTGGACATGGAGGAAAACTTGCTCATTTGTAGATAATTCATGACAATTCACCTATTGAAAGTGAGTATTAACTGATTTACCTGGGAGTATTGGCCCTTGGAGGACAAACAGGTTTAGTATGGTGTGCGTCCTGTGACGAGTGCCTGTAGACGAGTGTAATGCTGTGGACAGTGTCATTAGCCACCGGCACTACCAGTTTAGTACTTGGGGAAGAAGGGAAGAAGGAGTAGAGGAGTAGAGGAGCATAGGAGTAGAGGAGTGGAGGGGTGGCCTTGGGATTAGTGAGTAGCCATTAGTCACTATTAACCATTCCCAGGGTCTATGTCAGTTTGGGAGATTATAGTATCATATAGGAATAATTTCATTAGTATTAAGCATGTTATTGATTACCAGTAACCATTTGTGGTTAACCATATTAACTCTAATAACTACTATCGTCTTTAACAATCATAGATCACTATAGATGGATGATATAAACCGTCCCTAGATGGACCATCTCCACCAGGTTTGGCTTGGACCTGTCACTGGTGGCACGTCTGGGTGACCGTTTGCAGCCGTGCACGCACCGTGGAAAGGAATGATTTCCAGGGATGATCATCACCTATGTGCTGGGACCTGGGTTAAGGTGAATTATGATTCTAACTTATTCACTGGTCGAACGTTGTTTCTGTTCCTATCTGGGTCACTTGGGCTCGTTATGTAATGTTATTTGACCTTTTCTATCGGAATTTACATCGGTGACAGCATCACAAATGTGGGAACCAAACGGGCACCCGTTTGTGCATTCGTCCATTGGGTCCCAAGACTCGACCAATTCCCATGTTTTTTTTCCATGGGATCCACGTTGTCAAAACATCGAGATTTTGAAGCTTTATAGCTCCAAAATCCACAACAAACTCCGCAACAAGAAGTTGACGGTTAGATAAGCTCTTCAAAACGCGCCCAAGAAAGATAGAGTGAGTTGCCACACATGTTTTTTTAGTGGCATTGCCGTCACCGTCCCTGAGGCACTGATTCAAATGCTGGAGAAGGTGGCTGAAAAGACCAACCGCCCCAGGATTATCACCAAGGTGCGTGTCGTTGGAATCGGTGAGTTGTATAGGTATGATAAGGCTAGGCAATATCAGGGCTTAACTAGCCGAAATGGCGTTTAACGAATTAAGATTACAATGTTTAACATTTGATCATAGTTGACCTACGAAACAATGATAAACATGTGGAAGTAGCATCATTTGACCACTGACTATGTGGATTTGACCAGCCATAAAGTATGGATTTGATGGGATCTAAACAGTGAATAATCCACATTGGATAGATTATAACAACCTGATCGTGATGTCTTTATAAATGTAGGTTAGGATAGAATCATCCGAAGATGACCGAGCGTTTCATGCTGGTGAACTGGTGAATGCTGATAATATCGCCAGATATTGCAACATGGCTTTGTTGAGCAACGGTGTGTGTCATAGCTAAATGAATCACTCGAATTTTATGGACGTATATTAATATTGAGGTATAGATGTGAATGGTGGATATTGACCTTAAACTCAAGCAAGAAGAGTTTGGAACGGTCTGATGGTCACCTACCTGGGGGAAACCATCAAACGGTTCAAACGTGCCTTGACTTAGTAATTGGATTATGGTGGATGCTAACCAAAGTTTACCAACCAACAGTGGGAAAAAGGTAACATGGTGAACTATGAATATACCAGAAACCAACTGTCCAAATATGTGCTCCTTTTGAACTACTTCGTGACCTTGTGAAAGCTGCTCGCATTTTGAAGCAGGCGGAGGTCTGCAAGATGCTGCAGAGCGGCCACAATGTGGTCGGCTGCGAGTACCGCAAGGTTTGGGGAGGTAGACTGTGGGCTTTGGAACCAGTCAAAAAATCTGGACATATCCACCAAAACCATGGGTTTACTAAGTTGACTAATAAAAAAATGCAGGAGATCCTCGTGCAGAACCATGCCTCCCGGCATTGCTTCAAGATGCTTCAAGGCACCATACTGGCATAAAATTACAGTATATAGTATAGTAATCTATATTAAGCTATATCATCCCCTATAGTTATTTATTTATCTATCCTGTTTTTATTTTAAATATATGTATGTATATATATATATATATGCAACTACTGTATTCTATAATCTTCTAAAACTCATTGAAAATCCCAGTGTTTACATGACAGAAGATCCCCTCAAGAAACCCCAAGACGGACCTTGATTTGGAGGTGGGCAAGGTGGTGAAGGAGTACGGACCCATGATCTTGGCATCCGGAGGCGCAAGAGATGGAGCCTCCAACTCACCCAGCGACAATCTACAAGTCGACCCTGTTTAACGGCTGTTGTTGTTGATGATGATAACGCGTTTCTTTTCAAACTCTTTTGCAACCTTAAAAAATGAGTTTATCTTTCAGAGGTTGAAAAAATGTTTTCCGATGGTTTTCCCGGCCGGAAGGCTTCGGTGGAATTCGTGGGAGCTTTGGCGGATGGATGTGATACAAGTAACTTTAGCGATAATAATATGGTGGTGTCCATACATGGGAGATCCCCAAAATGGATGGTTTCTAATAGAAAATCCAATTTCCAGAGATGATTTAGGGGTACCCCTATTTTTGGAAACCTTCATATATGTATATACTATTAGACATTGTTAAATATATCCACTGCGGGTCCGCGCGCGCGCGCTTTGGACACTGAGCTTGTGAGTCTTCGGCGCGCGCGCGCGGACCTAATCACTCAACACGCGTTGCTAACTAGATTACGTCGGGAAACACGTCCATTTTGGTGCAGCTGCAAAGTCCGCATACTGCCAAAGACTTGTGATTTACGAGATCAACTTGGCAAAGGCTTAGGGTTGACCCTGTACTCCAGGCGCAAGGTGGCTACTCCAAAGATCGCATCCTTGGGGGTGAGGCACAGCGGAAGTGGAGACCCCCGTTCTTGGCAAAACGTTGTTTGAAATCCTTGGGAAATTGGAGATCTAAGATGATTTAACTTGAAGAAACATGAGGATTTACGCATTGATTTATTCCTATATTTGTGTATGGTGATACCCTCTGGTAATTTGTTACAGTTTGCTATTGAACATGGCCCATTGAAATAGTGAGTTTTCCCAATGATAGCATGGTGAATTGCCATAGTTTTTTTGTATGGTTACAGGAGGGTATATACTATATACACCACATTTAAATCCCGGCTAGAAACCTCCCTTTAGTTCGTGGAATGTCCGACAAATCTTCCCCTTACTCCCACTATAATCCCAGTATAATCCAAGTGTACTTAGTATTGGAAAATATATGACAATATAGGAAAATATATGAAGTTATATGAAAATATAGAAAAATATGATAATCCCGGTATTATTATCCCATTAAATTCCATGATTTTCCTATATGTTTAATTACATATTTTCCCATAATACTCCCAGTAAATCCCAATAAATTCCAATAATAATCCCATAATAATTCCAATATATGTTCACATATTTTCCCAATATAATCCCAATAAATCCTATATTGTTTGGTTCCACCCAGCGAGCCGCTTGAACTTGCTTTGTGTTGTTTTTCGAGGTTAAAATGGATGGCTGGTATCCGGACCCGGCGTGGTATGAAGCGTAGGATGGGCTTCACCATGCTGGGAATTGATGGGAAATCCCCGAAAGTTTTAGTAAATTGCTCCATATTCATGGATTATCAATGGAATTGTCATAGCATATTACTGGAAAAATCGGATTATGACATTACCCTCTGGTTATTTAACATAGCCATGATATAGATGGCCTATTTGTAGATGCTTTACCTATTAAAAATGGTGATTTTCCATATCAACCAGGTTGCTTGTGATAGGTTGCTAAGTTGCATGGCTCTCCATGTAAGTGTAAGCTTTGTTGCCAGTTGCACCGGAAATGGTTTTGTTTGAAAATGGGGTCCCAAACCTATGGGTTTATCACAGTTGTCGCTGCTATTTGATGGCCATTTGCGAATCTACGCCATTCTCAAACAAATTCAAATCCCAGAATTAACGTTATGTTATGTTGTGTTGTGTTGTGTTGTGTTATGTTATGTATGTAATGTAATGTAATGTAATGTAATGTAATGTAATGTAATGTAATGTAATGTAATGTAATGTAATTAATGTAATGTAATGTAATGTAATTAATGTAATGTAATGTAATGTAATGTAATGTAATTAATGTAATGTAATGTAATGTAATGTAATGTAATTAATGCAATGTAATGTAATGTAATGTAATGTAATGTAATTAATGTAATGTAATGTAATGTAATGTAATGTAATTAATCTAATGTAATGTAATGTAATGTAGTGTAATTAACGTAATGTAATGTAATGTAATGTAATGTAATTAATGTAATGTAATGTAATGTAATGTAATTAATGTAATGTAATGTAATGTAATGGAATGGAATGGAATGTAATTAATGTATTGTAATGTAATGTAATGTAATGTTATGTAATGTAATGTAATGTAATTAATGTATGTTTGTATGTATGTATGTATGCATGGATGAATAGTATGGTATGGTATGGTATGGTATGGTATGAGATGTCTGACAAAGTCTGAATCTAATCGGAGTTGAAAACTGTCAGAAAGATAGCAAAGCAGATCAAATCAGATGATGTTTCTGAAATTTTGAATGGAGAATCCGACCACCTTGGATGTGGCGTTTTTATCGCTCCCTGGATCGCGCCAGGTCCATGCTGAGCGGAGCCTGACAAAGACAAAAATCAATGTTGCAAAATGTATGGCGCGTGGAGATTTGAGGGCAAGCTGTCCCTGTGATTTTGTCGGATTTCTGTTGCTTACGATACATCGTATCTTAAACGTTCGTTCCAACTGTGTCTGTGGAAAGCCCACGGGTGGAAATGTTGAGACAGACAAAGAGGAAAAGATCGGCCTGAGCTGATACTTCCACTACAAGTATTTGAAGTTGGCATTGAACGGAGAAGACCAAAAAAAAGTTCCTCTAATTGATCTTATTGCTTTTGTATTTAAGACCGTTGTTTTTTTTGACACGAAGAAGTGTTTCAGAATCCAGCGTGCAGTTTTTGGCTTCCCAAGCTTAGACATATGAAAGTACAAAGGGAGGCTACAAATGCGACACGTGCGTGTGACGCGCGAACCTTGGGTTGGCTAGATGTATTTTATCCAGTTTTATTTTTTGTGGAGTTAAGTGTGGGTCAAAATTGAGGCAGTCTGACGCAAAGACGGCTGAACGTCTACATCGTTGTACGCACCTTACGATTTCCGATAACCCAACCTTGTTTGCGTCAGATCAATGCGGTTTGTTTCGCCAAAGGTGGTGTCTGCTCCGTAGCAGACGGAGCCAGTCAACTGGTTCACGTGCAAAGCGCAAGCACCGACCTTACCCTAACAAAATCATCATTCTTGAATTTCACAAGATAGATTTTCACTAAGGTGATCAAAAGAGGCTGTAATGGTGAGCCAGAATCACCAAAAGGCCCCGGTGAGCCATAATCGCCCCCAGGCCCTGGCGAGCCACAATCGCCTCCAGGCCCCGGCGAGCCATAATCGCCCCCAGGCCCCGGCGAGCCACAATCGCCTCCAGGCCCCGGCGAGCCATAATCGCCCCCAGGCCCCGGCGAGCCACAATCGCCTCCAGGCCCCGGCGAGCCATAATCGCCCCCAGGCCCTGGCGAGCCATAATCGCCCAGAAGCATCATTGCAACTCAATCCCCAGCACACAAAACTACATCAAGTCACGTTTAGGTCCATGTCCGCTACAAAGGAGAAACATGTTGATTCTAGCGCATTAGGTTGTGCCCAATGTCGTCGGGTTCGGTATGCTAAAGCATGCACAGGGTTGACTACGGTCCTTTCTCGGTATCAAGAGTGGGCAGCGCCTTTCTTAAAGCTTTATTCTCGCTACCAAGTGACGCTGCAAAATGAAATGGTTGCAAAGGTGTTCAAAATAGGAATGCAGTTCCAACAGTTTCTGGCGCACACTGATGTAGCTTATTTTCGTGCTGCATGCCGTTTCAAAATTTCTATACATCCATGCGCCTGTCACTTGTGTACATGCATGTCAGTGGCCAAAAAAAATCCTACGAGGGCTTCGCATAAAATTGTTGACCAGCCAACCCACAGCCGCAGCCTCAAAGGAAAAGAACAAGGCGGCAAAAACAACACACGCTGGATAAAAGCAAGACAAAAAAAGCTACAACATGTGCAAGCTATCACCGGTAACACTTGTGGCATGCAAGGTCCGCACAGGCATTCTTTGACAATACACTCAGTCGAAAAATGCCATGGAACTTATGAATTGCGCAAGCGTAGCCGCAAAGGTATGCCTGAAGCTGTGTCCACCGACATATATGCCAAAAGTCATAGTAAACGACAACAAAAGAAATGCAAGGCTGTGCTAGTCGAAGCTTGCGCCCACTGTAAAAACAACACCAGCATCAAGGAAACGCACACTCAGTATTTGAAATGCATCAACCACACCAAGTACAAGAATGGTATACACTATCATGCCGATGATGCCAGTCCTCTTCGTGGTCGATGTATTGGGGGCAGACCGGCTCCAGTTTGGACTTCAATTTCTTCTACTTCTCCGTCTTCTTTTTCTATTTTATCTACCCCAAGCGCGCCAGTTTGCTTCTTGTGTTCGCGCTGTGCTCCTGACTATGTGCCATTTGCTTGTCAGAAAATATATTCTGCGAAGTGTTCCACTTGCAAGCGCGCTAATCGCAATCAATGTGGAAACCGGGAGGGCAGTTCATTCTTTTGCAAGTGGTGCTTTGACGAAGACATAACACCATCTGTAGAAGCCATACAATCAGCTGCGCAACAAACATGTAAAGCCATACGATCTATAAGAACGAAGATTTTGCCATGTCGCTGGGTGGGGCATGCACGCAAAGCACGCGCCCAGAGAATCTGGCGGAGTCTGCGCTCGATAGTCAATGGCAAGTTAGGTACTCAAAATCTAGCCCCAAGTAGAAGGAAGACAAAGGACAATGTGGAGCATATGAGTTCATGGAGTTTGCAACTCAAAACAGGCAAGAAGGATGCGGAAACTAGAAAGTGTTGGAGTACAACAACAAGACCCAATACCCATATGAAACCTGTCCGATTTCGAGGAGATGGAGCAGAAACATTACAGTCTCATGAACATGAAGCTTGGAAAGGCAGCAACCAAAAAAAGCAACCGCGACAACAAAGGAAACATGTCAAGAGAACTAGCTTTTGTGCAATCACCCGCACGTGGCGAAGTAGGACAATGAAACAGGTAGGGCAATCACGTAGCTCAACATACACTAATCGAAACCTAGTTTTTAGGTTCAAGATGTTTAAGACACGATGCGAAGGTGCCAGCTCTGTTTCTTCATTACGGCAGCATACTTTGTACCATCATCCACTTGTCTCTCCCCAGCTGCTGGGGTCGGCGGATCATTTGCATGGGAGGATTCAATTCCCGAAGCGTCGTTTTTCGCAAACTTTAGAGACACTTCCCGCAGAAAAGGTAGAGTCAAAAATGGCAGTAGCCAACAACACCATTGATGTGTCCTGTGACGCGTTGGGGTCGGTAGTTCAAACACACACGGGAAAGCCGTCCATTGAGCTCGAACATGCAAAACTTGATATGCGCGGGGCGCTGCCTGTGCGATGTCAAGGAGGCGGCACAGAACAATTGCAGTGTTTCATGTGTTTAGCATATAAAAGCGCATATGTCCCAAAACAATTGAATGATGAGTATGTGTCGCACTGCTACACCTGTGGTCGCGGAGCGTGCGATAGCCACGGATCCTGGGTAGTCGGGCACTTCCACTGTGCACTTTGCCATGCGACTGACGATGGTTTATTGGCGGAGGTAAAGGACACTTTTGCAGTAAGATGTCTCAGCAAAACCTTTCAGAACCAAAGGTTGCTACATACGAATGAGGAAGCATTTAACGACTTAATGCTGACTTTGTGCACGGGAGGAATAAACCGTCCAAGAGGAATTGGAAACTATGAGGAACAAGGCCTGAAGGTGCAGCCACAGGAAGCAGCAGGCGTAGAGCTTCCTTGGGACGACGCGCGGCAGCTGGTAGAAGCAATCGTACTGTCTCGAGTTGACACACCAGATGATGCAGTAAAGGTGCTCGGACAGAGTTGGGTGCCAACTTGGGACGGCTGGAAAGAATTGCGCCAATGTGCGACAGAGCGCTGCTGTGTTGCAATCGCAGAGCGACTGTGCGACATCGCCCAGCAAAATGCCCCTTACCAAAGCAAGACCGACACCCAAGCATTGCAGGCTTTGGCGTCCGAAGGGTTCATGTGGCGGAAAGCGCTGTCACACGGCGTGAATAACTGCTTGATCGATTCCCTGATGTTGTGCCTGTCGTATGAACACATTTTGCCTAATAACTTAACAACAGATGTCACAGCAAGGCGACGCGTTGCAGCTGCATGCAGAAAGCATTTGATTCAAGAGATTGGGGACGAAGTGGCTCCAGGCAGCAATGGGCTTTTCCCGTTCCTGGATGCGCATCGGGATGGCCCCAGAATTGTAGACTTTTTGTTCCATTGGTTTCGCGTTGTTGCGCGCACGAATATGCTAATTCATGTGCATGACAGATTTGGTGAGCAGGCTGCAGGTGCAGACTGGAATAAAATTGCAGTGAACCTTGGCCATAGGTACCCACAACAGACTGTTTTGCAGCTACACATTTATAACCACACTTCTGTTCGGGGTAGAGGGTATCATTTTGATAGCTTGCTCCCGATCACTGGGCGTGAAGCCGAATCAAAGAAAAAGAGAAGCCGTACCGTAGCGGCCACCAACGCAATGAAGATAGAAGCAGAGTCCGTTCTGACAGGAGCGGAACTCAATGATTTGCAGCGAGAGCCGCAGAGAAACGGTGGCACACCTGAGAAGCCGAGTTGTAACAAGGAGGCAGCAGAGCAGCAAGCAGATCAAAGAGCAGAAGCCGTATTTGCAAAGATGGCGTGGTACTTTCATGGCACGACTTTCGCGACATCCTGGCTTGATGCGCTGCTGGCAAATCTGATTTTTCATGGATATATGTTACAGTTTCCAGATTTGCTTGCGCGTCAGGATGCACGCTTTCACCTATGTAGAACATGCCAGGCAAGTTTAGAACCGGAGCAACTAGAGAGCGACAAAGCCTTCGACTTACAGCATCATCTCGCGAAGGCAATTTTGTTTTTCACAAGTAGGAGCCGAGATGAGGTGAATGCTGAGGTACATGTGTACGATTCAACTACCACTGACCTCAGTGTACCGCATGAAGTTTATACCATCGGTCGACTTGACAGCTTGCTGGTGCCAGTCTTCCGCCTCTATCGCTACAAAAATGGCCGTTACGCTGCCTTGTTGCCTGCTAACCCAGCAGAACGGCCTGTGTTCACAAGTGGCGACTTGCATAAAGCAGCCCAAGGTAGCAAACAAAACGACATGAATGCAACGTGCACTGTAGCGCCATCGACAAATTCGTTTGGAACAAGTGGCTGCGCTGCCGGCATAGGCGCAGCGCCCGACCTGTGCGCACCGCAGAGTGAGCAAGTGCGTGAAATCTTGCAGCGGTTCTGTGACCAAAGAGGCGCAGATGTGCAAGTTGACGAGACAGACGCGCATCGAGTGAGTGATGCTTGGTGGAACTTAGATGCACTGGGAATAATTTTGCACACCCTTCTGCAGGCAGGGTTGACTTTTGCAGACGCAGGCATGCATCACGCGCGTAGATTAGCAAATCAGTGGCGCGGTTTTTATAGTGTGCACACGCAAGGTACTGGGAAACGATTGTCAGATGGTTCAATGGAGACAGCTCAGAAGGAAAATGTCGGTCACAAGACGGCTGCAATAGATGCAGCTGCTACCTGCTCTTTGCACAGCACATCAGCCGAGAGACAAGAACCAACTAGTACCAGTGAAGTGAATCTGAGCAGTAATGCGCGAAAACGGAAGGCAACGCAGCAAGATGCAAGTGCAAGCCCACTGCGCAAAACAGAGATGAATGTGCCTCCTCGCCGTGTGCGCCACAAAGCACCGCCGGTCGGATCAACAACAGCACCACCATCTGGAACTGGTTCGCTGCAAGGCGCTAGCACTGACGCAGAAGATATCTATCCTTTGCGGCTCTGGAAGCCGTCGCAAGGAAACAAAGACCCTCGGGCAGCATATGATTTTGCAATGCAAGACGCAACAGCTCTTCTTTCAGACAAGCCTACATTGCCGGAACGCCTGCATGCCGCAACTGACCCTGAGATGGCATATGACTTGCCGGATTACCATTGCGCATTTCGAAGCTGCGGGTTCGAGTGTGCGACACAGGCGGCGCTCGCAGAACACGTTGCTCAGCATCATGCGATTGCGTTACATGACTTGGCATTACGGTGGTCATCACAGGTTGGCCCTGCGCAAGCGACATTCCAGGCATATCAAGACCTGCTAACGCAGCGCTGCCAACAGTCTGGTCCCCTTGCGACCTGTTCTATTGACCGACGCTGTTTGCGGAGATTCCGTTCTAACATGCTGGGTCACCATGTCGGTACCGCGATCTGCTTCGTGTGCGCGCGTAGGTTCCCATTCGTGGACGGTTTTCCGAACCAACAAATTTCATGGCTACGAGCATACGAGCCACACACTGGATTGTTCTTCGACCATGTTCCTGAGATGCTCGAAGCTTTGTTGGGGATGAGCACGTATCACGCACGTTATGTGACGACCTTGCCTGCTGATACGCAACCCGGTTTGCAATCCGAATTGGCGCAGTGGACCTGTACCATCGCTTGCGCCCCATATAATATGAGCCTGCTTGCATGCCCAGAAGATAAAAGATGCATACAGCGGTGTCCGTCGAATCGGCTGTGCACACATTGCGAGATACCTATGTGCATGTCTTGCCGCACCAGGATATATCGACAGAAATGAAGCCGCTAGAGGCACTGAGCAACGACTTGTTCCTGGGGCATCCGCCGAGAGAACTATATGCACAAGAATGCACGATGTTGGAATTATTATGCGCAAGTCCTTGCATGACTGCATTAACTTGTTTCAGCATTGAATGGCGGTATCTCCAAGATCGCAGTCTAGCCCAAGATGCGCTCATGAATCGACATCGTCTGTGTGCAAAGGGCAATGCCACGACATTCCCGCTCCCCTGGGAAGACCTGTTAGCAGAATTTGAGCGTCTGGGAACCCCGGCCACCAAGGCTTCCGTGAATATGCTGCCGCACGTTGGTAAGGAACTAAGTGACAAGGTAGCCGTCATCATAAAAATCGGTGACAAGACAGATAAAGAGGCAATACGTCAACAAATTATACATCAGGCCGTAGTTCGTCGCCGGGTCGTTGTCGGGCTGATTGCTGCCATGGTTGCGCGTAACCATCCGGCATATCAGGGTCTAGATATGGCAGTCGTAGAAACGCGCGCTGAGATGCTCCCCGAGAATGATGTGCCGGCTGAAATTATTGCGTTGCTTGACAACGATGGGAGCCTAAATCAGGTGTTGCGCCAAAAGGCTGCCACACCGGTGAATGATCAAATGACGGCCGAAGAGGCAAGACGAGAATTTGGTCACATGCTGAAACCCAATGCGGTTGTCCTGGAAAAGACAAGTGCTGGATGCCAAGACGTGAATGCTCAACATGTGTCTGCATTGAAAGAGATTGTGGCGCGCGCTGAGCCAGCATCTACACAGCCTCTGCCCGAAGTGACGTTGTATACTGGGACCAAACTTATGGACCAGTTCCAGCCGCTGTATTTTGCGTTGGCTTTCCCCTTCGTCTTCCCGTACGGCATTGGCTTACCCGACGTTCCCAAGTGGAGCCAGCGACAACGGCCACGAAGACACGCGGATGATCCATATGTGGAGCTGAACACGTGGGTGCGCGCCATGGCGCGGCGCATCGAAGCCCAAGTCAGTCGTGACTGGGTTTTTGGCTTTACATCCTGGAATTTGCTTTTCCGATCTGCGCTGAATCTTTCACGTACTACAGACGCCTATTCCCGCACATTCTTTGATGAGGACACCCAAGAATGGGTGCAGCCGACAGGGCGCCATGTCGAAGCGGCGGCCCAGCAATTGCTCCTTGCTTTAAAAGGATCGTACATAGATGTCAATGGGCAACCACGGCCCGTCAAGGGTGATGTCGCGAAGCTCCGCTATGTGCAAGGGCTAAAGCCTATGGCCCGAAAACTTTTAAACAACATGCGGCATACAGCCCAAGGCTTGCCTGGGACTCAAGAAGCTCGGAAAAGGATGCGGTCGAGATTCAAGCTATGCGTATCCGGTACGGAGTGCCGTTGTTTGTGACATTTACGCCAGATGAAGCGCATCAGCTGCTTTTTGTGCGGATGACGCGCGTTCGCTCCTGTGACCCTGTTCGCGCCGCCTCCATAGGGCAAGATTTCCCGGCTGGAGAAATGTTTTTCCCGCATTTGGGCTTGCAGGATGCTGTTGCCATGGGACCTTTCGAGCATGAGTTCACTTTACCGATGTCTTGGGCAGAACGCCGCGAAGTTCTAGCGCGGGATCCGTTGGCTGCCGTGGATGGGTTTCGGGTACTGACGCATTTGATGTTGAAGCATCTCTTCGGCGTTCGTGTGTGTCCATATTGTCCAGATTGCAATGGCTTCAGTGGACTGGAGCCGTGTCAAGACCTTCGCGGCAGCAACGCAGAAGCAAACGGTGGCATATTCGGTCGCGTGGACGCAGGATATATATCCCTCGAAGCTCAGAAGAGCAGCGGGGCAGAACATGGCCACATGCAAGTGTTTGTGCAGTGTTTGCATCAACATACTTCACTAGAGGAAATCTTCCGGCTTTCGCACGACAAGTTGGCTGCGTTGCGCGCAGAATACGAAGCATATAATGCACATGTGTGTCATGCAAGTTACGTGGGCCAATCGAATGAAGACATGGAACGCCGCATCGCCGCTGCGGAAGCATCCTGGCCAACGCACGAGCTGGATGTGACGATGACAACGATTCCGACATATCAACTGCAACGTGCTACTGAAACCGATAACGCCCAAAACGAAGCTGCAGACTGGCGAAGGAGCTACATGGCAGAAGACGTCGTCCAGCTGCAGCTTCTGAAACAGCATCACTACCATCCTTACAATGAAACTAGCCAAGGTCGCGTCCCATTGGCAGGCTGCCAAAAGAGTGACCGGCCAGGGCTGTGTAAGAGTGATTTTCCTCGCACGCAATGGCTCTGTGCGCAACCTACTGTATTATGTCCTTGCAAGTTGAAAACGTATGGGATGCCAAGCGGTGGACGAAAAAATCGCTTAGGAGCTTTGCATGGACCCTGTGGGCATGAGTGGTTAAATGGCTGCGCACCAGCAATGTTGGCAGGACTACGTGGTGCAAATTGCGATGTGCAGGTGCCATACCGGCTTCCATATTCATGTCCAACTTGCGGAGACCAATTGACAGCCGAAGAACGGCAGCAGATGTCATTGGCGGCGCAGCGGGCGCAAGATTCACAAACCGGGTATTGCGCGGATTACTGCTCCAAGGGCCAGCCGATGGGACATGGAGAAATCAGAGAATTCCAAAAAGGACACGAACAGTTGCATGCGCAGCATGCGCGGAAACCATTAGATGACCTAGGCAAGCGACATGCAAACCGATTCCTCAGCGATGCGTATCTCAAAGGCGTGGTGCGAGGACAGGTCGAATGTTGTAATCTGCGCGCCTATCATCGCGACGACACGGTCGTCTCAGCCGAACGCATTGCAACAACAATCTTCGAAAGCTTCCCTGGGGCTGCTTTTGCGGACTTTGTTGCGAAATATCACAACGGAGATGAGGTAGCGTCGTCCATGCGCCGCGCCGCGGTGAAATGGACTCGGAGGCAATCGTCTGGTGTCCGACACCTAGGGACACTTGATATTGTAGAAGTTTATGGGCACCGGCCCAAGACAGCAGAGGTGTGGTGGCTGTCGCCGTATGAGTTCGTTACAAATTGGGCAGTCACTATAGCTCGTGTACCTACGACGCAACGTGAATGGGAATTGGAAGAGCGTAGTAGCTGGGACGTTTCGTTGACGGCAGCAGGTCTCAAATTGATACAAAAGCAAACAGATCCCGACAAGAAGTTGCAACTGCAACCAGGGACTCATTATTGCCTGGCTGTGCAAACTACGCCGGGTCGAATATGTTTAGAAGATGGAACGGCAACAGCACAGCTCCGACACCGTTGTTATCTGCTACGTCGGCGTCGCCCGTGTTGCCCGCACTTTGAGAATTTCGCCCGTACCCCTGCAGAAAGCGGGTCAAGAAGAGGTAAACGCTAGATTGACCATGACCTATTTCCGCGCGTGGACCCTCGATGCGAACAATGCTAGCGCCAATGTTCCGTTTGTGGGCCGCTTGAAAGCGCCAACAGAAACTTGGGTACAAGCTCTGCGCATGTGGTTGACGCATTTGCCATGCGAAGAAACAAAACGGCACACCGGCAACTTCTTATCAGTCTACCGTGTCCGTCCCAGCGGTGCAGAGGAAGCGAACAGTGACGACAGTGGCATTGATGAACCGCTTCTAGTTACTCCCACTAGCCTGCCGACAGCTCTAAAAACGTCATTCCGGCAAACTGGCAAAAGGGCTACTGCACATAAAGCAGAACCAGGTCCAGAAGTGCACGATAAAGTTTTGGCAAGCTACGAGGAAGCAGCGGCGCAAGCGGAAGCAACATGGGCAAAAAACAACCAATATAAGAATGTGACGAATACAAAGACGCAGAGCAACAATACGTTCCACGCATACGATCCAGCCGCAGTTCGTCGGGCAATCAAAGCTTTAAACACGAAAAAAGCCGACAGAGCTGTAGTTCGAAAGATTCCCACGCCGGGCACGTGCGAAGCCGAGGCACGAGCAACATGTGAGAAAGTCGATGCCTTCCTACGCGATTTGCGCGGAACGAGCAAATGCAATCCGGAACAGCTAGCGTTCATCGAAATCATCTGCGCCCGGGTGAAACATGAAGCTGTGTCCGGACAAGAGCGCGGCGGCACGGTAGACACCAATACCGAAGCGTTGCGCTGGGCGCTTCATGGCGGCCCAGGCACAGGTAAGTCATACGTGCTGAACATAGCACGGCGCGATTTGTTCGAGGAGTGCCTTGGATGGACGCCAGGAAAGGAATTTCAAGTTGTCGCATTTCAAGCTGTCAATGCCGAGCCTTTGGATGGCGAAACCATGCATCAAGCATTGGGGTTGGCTTGGCACGGCAACGATCACAACGTCGACGCGCAGCGGATTCTTGATCTTGCACAACACGCCGTGCAGTGGCGCTGGCTGCTGATTGACGAAATCAGCATGGTGAGTGCCGAGATGTTAGCACGCCTCGAGGCCCGATGTCGCCAACTTGTTTTAGATGTCTCCGCAACAAAATATGGTAAGCAGAATCGCAACTGCGTTGCGCCCTTTGGTGGGCTCAACGTCATTCTGTCTGGAGACTTGTGGCAGTTACCTCCGCCGCGTGGAACGTTTCTCGGCCAAATCCCATGGCAGCTTGTAACAGGCGTTTCATCTAAGAAGCTGCCATTAAGTTTGCAAGGCCAACAGCTCGTATGGGCCCCCAGCGCGCAGGGTGGCTTACAAGGAGTGACCGAACTGGTTCGCTGCGAGCGAACGCAAGACGTGTGGCTCCAAGATCTGCAAGCAGAACTTCGCGTGGGGCACTTGTCCGAAGACAACCATGCATTCTTGCATGGTCGACCAACAAAGGTTCCAGGAAGTTGGTGCGCTAGGACTCAACGGCCTATGTGTCAAGAAAACATATGTTATCAGTTGTACAAAAACGCCTCCACAGCGACAGCGATTCTCAAGTACGAATGTCCAATCTGTCACGCTGAACGGGATACCAAGCGTCTAGTTGCCGTGGACGCAGACGATCCTCGCTTCGTAGACGGTTTCAGCATGGCGCGGGGGATTTTCCACACGAACGGGGTGAAGTGCCACGTGAATAAACTTCGCGCGGAACAATGGGCGCGGCAGCATGGGCAAATAATCTATTATGCAGTGGCTACGGATAATGTATCATCGCGAGCTTTGCACGAGAAGCCCGACATCGCCCAAGACAAGCTCACATGGCTGCAACGCAGTGATGCTGATTGCGGGAATCGGTATGGCGTCCTTCCGCTGTGCATTGGTATGCCTGTACAAGCGCGGGAACACCTACACCGGAAGGATTTCAAGATCTTGAAAGGGTGTCATGGAACCATTTGCGGGTGGTCAACCATTGAGACAGAAACAGCGGCGGCAGATGGAGCAGTAATATGGAACAAACTCCCCGATTATATCTTCGTGCGTTTTGAGACGCGAACACGTTGGACAATTCCAGGCATCGATCAAGAGAACGTCTTCCCGGTCAGCATACAAAGTGCACAGTGGTTTCTAGACGCAGGCCGCACCAACCCACAATTGAAAGTCACCCGGTACCAATTTCCCATCGCGCCCGACTTCGCTGACACGTTCTACGGCGCACAAGGAAGCACAATAGAGCCGGGCGTGATCGTTGACATGGTCGGTGCTGACCCAATAGCGGCGTACATTGGGATGACGCGGAGCCGCACACGGCAGAAGATCTTGATCTACCGACCGTTCCCGCTGGCGCCTTTTCAAGAAGGCCTTCCACTGGGACGGCAACTTCTGCTTGATGTGTGGAAGCAGGAGCCGGTGGATTGGGATGCGTTGCGCAAGAAGTACTTGGACGAAAGGCTCTGTCAAGAGTGTGGGGAGATGAAGCGCAAAGACGCCTTCACCAAAGCGCAGTGGAAACAGGAGACCTATCGGGTCTGCAAAGAATGCACCGCGCAGAAGCGCGAGGCAGGCACACCATATCGTTGCACGCAGTGCGGCCTATGGCACGCTGCTTGTCACTTTGCAAGCAAGCATCGAAATCCACGGTGGAGCATGTACCGAGTATGCTTCACCTGTGATGCAGTCAAGCAATGTTTTATTTGCAAAACAAAACAAACGCAGGAATATTTCGGTACCGCAGCATGGAAAGCTAGGGAATCAAAACGAAGAGTTTGCTTGCAATGCCAAGCCAAAACTCGTGGTTCTTGGACGTGCGCGGCCTGTCAACAACGGAAGCCCCAGCAGCAATTTTCCATTTTTATCTCCAAGCGGCCCTCTGGGGAAAACGGAACTCAGATGTGCAACACATGCCGTACCGCCATTGTGCAGGATGCTATCCGCAAGCGTGCTGCCACGTCCGCCACGGCGCGACTGGAACCTCTTCGCAAAAGAGCCCGCCACGTGCAGATTCTACGTGACACCTGGGAAGCGATTGCAAGAAACCGAGGCAGCCAAAAAAGGCAAGCCAGTGACACCACGGGAACCCCCGTTTCACAGACAAAAGAGGACACGAAAGAATGTCAAGAAGTAACAAAGACCACATTACGAGCGTATGTTTGTCCAGCCTGCGGCAAAGCTACAAAATCCACAATAATTACTGGAGAGGTGCTAACACAAGGACATTGCGGACGACGCTTTCGTGTCAAGAATGGTGCAGTGTGTCGGCAGTACACCCACTATTGTCCGGCTTGCAACACGAAGGTGACATCAACAAAATCACACGGACGAATACAATCGAAGCACAGAAATGACACAGGACGATATTGTAAAACATATCAGTGGACCAGTGCCGGCCCAAAGTAAGTTGTCATGTTTGAATTTGAATTATTCTTCTCCTCCTTCTTCTTCTGTTGCTGTTGTTCTGCTGCTCCGGCTTAAACTATATATAGTACTGGCTGCCTGCTGGCTGCTGCAAAAAACGTGGGTCCCGGACAGGGAAACACCATAGCAGTGAAGGACGGAGGCAGCTGCTAACGTGTCTTCTGAAATCCTAGCGAATCCTAGAGAATCCTAGACTATACATCCTAGAAAATCTTAGACTATATATAGTACTGGCTGCCTGCTGGCTGCTGCAAAAACGTGGGTCCCGGACAGGGAACCACCATAGCAGTGAAGGACGGAGGCAGCTGCAGCTGCTGCTGCTGGTGCTGTCGTCCGCTGATGCTGCCGCTGCTGCTGCTGCTCTTGCTGTTCCTGCGCTGCTGCTGCTCCTGCCGTGCCATCAAGGCGAGAAACCAAACAGCAAAACACCATCGAATTTCGTGCTAAAAATGGCGCAAAATCGCAGTGAAGGACGGAGGCAGCTGCAGCTGTAGCTGCCGCTGCTGGTGCTGTCGTCCGCTGATGCTGCTGCTGCTGCTGCTTTTGCTGTTCCTGCGCTGCTGCTGCTCCTGCCGTGCCATCAACCAGCCTCCAAGGCTAGAAACCAACAGCCAGACATCTTTTTCGAAACTCACTCGAAAAAGCAAAACACCACCTAATTTCGTGCCAAAAATGGCACAAAATCGCAGCGAAAAAGTGCCTAACGTGTCTTCTGAAATCCTAGAGAATCCTAGAGAATCCTAGACTATACATCCTAG